>JAIUZE010003559.1:0-16774 GCA_022085475.1 Heliosperma pusillum
CAAATGTAAACCTATTTACATTCTAATTCAAAATGATTCCAAAAATTAAAATTACATAGGGGAGATACGAGATCTCAAAATACACCCAAGACTATGTTTCCATCATTACGAAAACATAATCTACTAAGGCCACACTAGTAAATTACAACTGATTGTACAAAAAATGCGTAAAATTAAACCATTCAAACAACATTCAACATAATAAAAGCATCAACTAAAATTAATCATACAAAACATAATGCATAAATTATGTTGATTAATTATCCAAACCACCATTAAATCATATGACGATTCCGTAATCCATCACGAGATTTCAATCAAAATCCAATGAAATTCATAATCAATATGAATTACAACAACATTATTTTAAACCTTTTTAAAATAACATGGTATCAAAAATTTTGTGAACTTTTTCACAAAAACAATCATACATTATCTTTATAATGTAAAAAACAAAAATTTGGTTTAATCAATAAAAAAACGAATTTTTTTTATTATTACTGTTCACGTATGAACAGTAGCAGGTACAAATTTTTTTTTGTTTTTTTTCTCTCGGTTTATACAAAAACCGAAATCCCCTTTTTTTTTCCTTAAAAAACCGCTGCTGTCACTTAAAAAAAAAAAACAGAATTTTTTTTTTTAACTGTGAACAGTACACCTGCAGCAAAAAAAAAAAAATCAAATTAAACCGTTTTAATTCGATCATGCTTATATTAACTAGATTGGTACAAACAAACAATATCTAACCGATATTAAACATTGATACAAACTAGATGATTCAAATTAACCTTTTAAAATGAATATCTAGATCATTTTATACCGAAAATATCAAGCACAAATGATGTTCATTAACATTCATATCAAATTCCATCTACGTTTTAATTCAATCATTATTAAATCAAAACATCTACAAATTCATATATTATTATCTCAACCTTTTAAAATAACAATATTTGAATAAAATGGAACCCCCAAAGGAAAAAAAAAAACACACGCCAAAAAAAAAATTTGGCCGAAATGAATCTTTTAAAAAAAAAAAACGGTTTTTTTTTCTTCTAAGAATTATACAAATTCAATATTTACGAAAATCATATAAATAATTTCATAGCCCTTTCGCTCTGATACCACTTGTGGGAATATATCCGTATACTTCCCTTTAAATCATTCAGGATTATAATGAAATTATGATTATATGATTAATGGTCATAAACGAAAATGCATAATAAACGAGAGAAACCTTTAGTCCTTGCTTTAATGGCCTAAGAACAAATATCAAAAATATGATATCTCCTAATCGTTGCACCCAAGATTGATCAAGATATGCCTTAGGTTTTGCTAGAAAAAGAGAGAAAAGAATACTGTTTCTTTTCTTTTTGTGAGATGTCAATGATAGAGGCCTAAGAGAGAATGAATTAGGGTTAGAAGAAAAATCTGAATTTTTCTCTCCTTATTCCTTTCTCACGGCTCAATTAGGTCTCATGGGGAGATTTTTCCTCCTCAAAATAACCACCTATTGACCAAAAAACAGAGTGTATCTGGACACTTTTGTTTCGGTTATCTTAGCTTCCAATATAATGTGATATATTATAATCGTCATTTGTCATGGACCGACATCACTATAATACATCATTAGTTATAAATATCCGTATATTTATAATTTGCCAATTAATTATAACGGTTTATGTTTAATTAGCTTACATTATATACAACAATTAAATATAACATTTTATATTCAATTTACGAATTACAGTTAATTCGTCTCAACTAACTTTATTTAATCGTTATTAAATAATCTGTCATCATCACATTGACTAACCTTTTAGTCAAAAACATTGACTAACCTTTTAGTCATTTAATAAGGCATCAATATGATTATTTTCACAAATAATCACATCTCTCAAACACATCCTTTAGGTGTGACTTTTAGGGACCAGTTGATCACCGCCATCTGTATGACAATAACGTCAAACTTATCTAGCAAGCCAACCGTTATTGATAAACGTTAATCAACTGATTATTATACAAAGTATACCCTGTGAACCTACAAAGATTTATTTATGTTATTGCACTATCTGTGGAGGACACTGGCTCCAACAGTTAGACTACGTACGAAAGCTCGCCAGCTATAAGAAGGAGTCATACCTGAGAATCTTCTTACATGGAATGAGGTTGCGATGTGAGGCTCGCCAGCCATTGGAAGGCGCAGGTAATGAGGCTCGCCAGCCGCTGAGTAGGGGTGCGTAATGAAGCTCGCCAGCCATTTAAAGGGCGCGTGATGAAGCTCGCCATTCATTGAAAGGGCGCGTGATGAAGCTCGCCAGCCATTGAAAGGGCGCGTGATGAAGCTCGCCAACCGCTGGAAGGGCACGTGATGAAGCTCGCCAGCCGTTGAAAGGGCGCGTGATGAAGCTCGCCAACCGTAGAAAGGGCGCGTGATGAAGCTCGCCAGCCGCTGGGGATAGGTGCGTTATTAGGCTCACGAGCCGTTGGGGATAATATCATATGTGAGAATCGGCATGTCTCTGTCTAAAGGTGAACTCTCGTTAGAGAAAGGCCGCGTGATGAAGCTTGCCAGCTGCTAAAAAAGGCGCGTAGTGAGGCTCATGATTCGTTGAAAGGGCGTATCTTGTGGAAGTCTTCCTGCCGTTGAATGGACATGTCGTGAGAATCTTCCTGTCGTTTAATGGGCATGTTGTGTGAATCTTCCTGTGAGTGTCTTCAGGCAAATTCTCGTTGGAATAGAGCGTTCGTGAGAATATGTCTGTGTCTGTCTTCAGACGGATTCTTGTTGGGGAAAGATATATTGAAAGGATTTGGGCCCACAAGCAACAAACTTGAAATAACCAAACTCCTAAGTAGAGCTCTGTTAGGGAAACGGCGCAGCAAGAGCTGCAACTCCGCTGGGGGTTGCTTGAAATCGCTGGGGATTGTTTGACGTCGCTTGAAATCGCTGACGATTGTTTGACGTTGCTTGAAATTGCAAGGGATTGCTTGAGATGACCATCGGTGAGGGACAGAAGAGCCATGGTTCTTCTTACGATGTCTGTAGGTGGTCGAGGTGGCAGGCGTCGAGCCTCCAGCTTACCTCGACGTGCTGGAATACAATTTTCCAATTTTGGCTATTGCATATGATGCACTTGATTTGAATGCAGGTGGCACTGTCTCGGCACGTAGCGTTATGGAGGGTGGCCAATCGGCTGAGGACTACAGCGATTGAGACACTTCGTAGGTGGGCGGGATTGACAGGTATGAACCTTTCGTTCCTTGTTCATTTTGTTGTATTTTAAAGAGAAGTGATTTGAAATGTGGCATTTTTTCGCTGAACGTTTGGGAGCATGAGCTGGCATAGTCTCGGAGGGAGATAGCTTGTTTTTTTAGGGAGCTATAGTAAAAAGACACTAAGACTGTCCCTCTCGAGGTACTAGCTGGGCTTTGTGTTTTCCTGTTGGTTTGTTTTTCACGTTTTGGATTTTGTCTCGGGCGAGAGCCTCTAGTCTTTGATTTTGGAGTTCGTTTTGGACTGTGAATTTGGATTCTGGATTCTGGATTTTGGATTCGCTTTTAGCTTTGGCTTTTTCTTTGGAGTTTGGCTTTGGCTTTGGCTTGGGCATTGGCTTTGGCTTTTGGTTTTGGCTTGGGCGTTGACTTTGGCTTTTGGTTTTGTGCGAGAGCCCCCAGATTTGGATTTTGATTATGTCTTGGGCGAGAGCCCCTATCTTGATGTACATGCCTCTTTTGGATGTATTTGATGGCCTGAGAGTTTCTGCTGCTGAATGTTTCTGCTGCTGAATGTTTTCTGTCCCTGCTGCCGAAAATCACATCGCATAGAAATCACCCAAATTACAGGTTACATGTTGGTGGGCAAAACTGACGCAAAACGAAAGATTGGATTGAAAAACGCGGTTTTGTAAAAGAGGATTAGGATTAGGAAATCAAATTATAAGTGTGCTCATTTGGCCGCGATGTCGATTTCTGCCTCGAAAAGCGATGAAGGTTAGGAAATCAAAGGTTGATATTGTTCGATAGGCAGTCTTGGCACAAGCTCATGCTTGCCATGGTGAGAAGCTGAGGATTTCTATGACATGGGGATATCCAAATGCCAAAATACAAGTGCATAGTGACGTTCGATCTTAACTGGCCAGGGGCCGGCTTTATTTCGTGTCGCCCGAGCGGCACGTGGGCTACGCGAGGCGTTGTAATTTGTTTGTTCTTGAGAATTTGAATGAGCTCTTTCCTTTTTGCAATGACAAGTTCGACAAATTACGCGAAACTAATACTATCGAAACAAAATACTTTTGTGATCGTATAAGCTTGGTGTACCTCTGTCAAATTCTTAGATGTTAAACGAGGGTGATAGGAGACAGAATGGAGTGGGAGGTTCTACAGTGTTAGAAGACACTAGAGATCTGTGTTATCTCTCTCACTCACCTAGATGAATAAAATGGTTGTCCCAAAAGGCATGGAGACAAAGTAATCGTGAGTCGATTCGTCTGAACTATGTGAAAAGATGACTACTTGAGAGATTTTGTTTTGTTGGTGGTATTTGACTGGAGAGACGTTTTTCGGTTTTTGACACTTTGTTGGATTGACTGGATTTGTTTTTTATTTGAACTTTTCTAATTGGAATTTTTCTTCTCTTTTTTTTTTTGGATTTGGATTTATTCGACTTTTGTTTGTCTTGTCTCGTGAAATTTTGAATATTTGAGACTTTTGATTTGGGGTTGTTGGGATTTTTTGTTTTTTTTATTTGAATTTGTGAGAGTTTAGGCATGATTGCACTAAAAATTGTTTGATCCTCCGGTGGGGATATCAAAATGTTTGGCATAGGATGCAATTTCTGGTAGTCATATAGGATCTGTCGAATCGGGTAGAAAGATTGGGTCTCCAAACCTAAAGGTCACCTAGAGACACGGCGATCAAGGAATTTTCACACCACAAGATATGGACAAGGTGGTAAATGCACGCCCTCGTTAAGGCTTATCTTAAGAGGTCGAGTGATCTACACTAAAGAGATACGACCTAAAGTATTTCAAGTCTATTCCACTAGTTAAAGGTAAAAGTAGAACGAGTGACTAATAAAATGTACATGTGCTCATTTGTAACTCAAAGAGGACTAGGCTGGTCCTATTTATTAATAAATGCAAAACTAGTAAATACAAGTAGCCCCTTTCAGATATCGTCCTCGTTTCTCGTTCCTAGCAGAATTAAGTCCTTGAAAGACTTTATGTTATGGTACCTCAGGTAATTTGCATAAACATGTCTCAAGTTATTCACGAACTTTTCCACAAGAGTTGCTTCATCTAGACGTTGGACAAGTTGTGTGCTTGTTTTCCTCCACTTACTTAGGAAGTTGGTGAAACCTTCTTTCTCATTTTGGGTAAGAACCTCCAGAATACGCATATTGACTTGAATTTCAACATTATCTGCGTATCGTTTGGCGAACTCGATTGCGGCATCATCCCATGTTGTGATTTTCTTGTGTTATAGGGAATAGAACCACTGCTTGGGAATGGTGTCGAGAGATGAAGGAATGATCTATAAGAACATCTCTTGTTTGATGCATTTGATAGACATGTAACCCTTGAAAGCACGGATGTGGTTCAAAGGGTTCTCGTGGCCCTTGAACTTTGGGATGTCAGTCATATTGAAGTTTGTTGGCAGCTGGGCATTCACAGCTTCATATTTGAGACTGTTCTCCCTATAGATGTCATCTCCCTTGAGATACATTAGTTGCTCTTCCAAGTATTGGAGTCATTTTTCAGCTTCGGTAGGACCGGCTTGGGATTGACTTCTGGTTGTCCCACAAAGGGTGGAACTTCATCATGCACACTGTGGGGAATGTATAGAGGAGGAAGTCTTTCTCTATGGGAACAATTTGATCTTCAATGGCATTGAGGCGGGCATAAGTTTGGTCTTAACTTGCCTGGAGATGGATGAGCGCAGCTAGGATTTGATCATTACCATTCTGGTTTGGTGCACAAATATTTGCTTGATTAGCTCTCGACATCTTCGAAGCTAAGGCAAGAGACCGACGAAGAATCAGAACACGATCGACCAATCTAGCACACTTACTCGAAAAGACTCAACTTGTGAAGTGGGAGTGTGCCACTGTGTTTAACTGAGTTTTGAAAATGACTGGTTTGGAAATATTTGTCCTAGACAACCGTAGTGTGGTTATATCAGTGTTGACATGAAATAGAGAAATGATTTTTGACTAGAAACTCAGATAGAGTTTCGAATCATTTTGCGCTACGCTAGGCCACCTTTGAAAATGTTTTACATTTTAAAAAAGGATTTTGATTTTGAAAATTTTGTCATGGTTTATTTACAAAGTGATAATTATGTAGATGTTATACACATTTAAACCGGCATAATAACGGCATGCTGAGTGCATTTAAAATGGTTTTGGCTTAAGGGTGGGTTGCCATACCAGGCAATCAAACCCAGGGTCTCTGGAGAGTTCGGCGCCAAACATGAGTAAGGCCGGTTCCTAGTCCATTCACCCGAGTACTGAAAGCCCTTGGTGCTAACATGGGTACACACCATGGTATGGTTGACGTCAATCGATATCCATCCTTAGGCCCATATAAAAATTTGGACCGTCCAAACAAGAGGATTGGTCGAAAGGGTTGGGATGGGCCTATGAAGGCCGAATAAAACGACCTAGGAAGGCCGAGTAATGAAAACCGACACCTGTCTCATACATACTATTCCTTAACCTTGTTCAAGTTTCACCTTGGGTACACGTAAGTGTATTTATCCCCAGCAGAGTCGCCAAACTGTGATACACAGGTTCGCGATCCTTTCGGAGATCGTGGCTTGCACGGAACCATGGATGCAGAAACAAGGGACAAGCGTAGAAATACGCATTTGTGGAGTCGCCACCAACTTTCGTGGGAAGTTGGAACTGTTCGAATACTTTATGTCATGTCAAGGCGCAAAGTGATGACATGAACACTAAGAACTCGTTACCCTTAGCATTCTATATCTAGAATTACTCTCGTGGATGCCAATGAACACGGATGTTCACAGAGATCTGGAGTAAGGGGTGAGGGTACGTATTAGGAAGTTCTTTAATTGAACACCTAATCCCGCCCGCGTCGATTGCGGCCTCTACTAATGATTAGGAAAACTCTTTTGTACTCTATATGTAGTCGGTTATATGCATGCAATGCAACATCCACGTTTTAATCCTAGCATGTGAGCTTAGACTATGTCGATGAACAAGTAGTTTAGCAATCCATTATGTCGAAATAGGAATTAGATTGATTACATGTGAGAAGACAATTAAATCATACAATTTACAATGATTGAATAGAATTACAACCCATTAACATGATTTATGTCGGAAATATATCCAAAAGAAAGATTTAAAGAAAAACAAGAATTTAGAAAATCTGAAGACGGATCAACAGCGATATTAGGATTAATAGTCGATTAAATAGTAATTAAGACTACGTCAGAGCGAATCAGGAAGTTCAGAGACAGAATCCAACCCAGAACAGGCGCAGTGTAGATGTCAAAATGCTTAGAGCAACGTCTAGAATGGAAAGAGAGAGAAAGTAGGGGCGGAACACTCGCGTGCCTTGAAAGTGTACACGAACCTCTCCTTATATAGGGAGAAATCCGAAGAGTTTTGGAATAACTCCAACTTGGAAAGAAATCTAGAAAATATTCCATAAAGAGGAAAAACGAGCTGGGGAAGAGGCGCAGCAAGAGCTGCGACTTTTGAAAGAGGCATCGCGCCCGCTGCGTCATTTCCCAAGCAGTTCTACTTTGAAAGAAAGATTTCTGTGTTTCTTTTATGGAATTGCGGTAGATTTCGAATTCTTCTAAATAAAATACGGATATATTTTAACAAGAAAGATAAGTTTTGAAAGATTAAAATATTCGGAATATTCCCGAGCGTTCAGGCACGGTTTTAAAAGACGGTTTATAGAAATTGTAGCGGTTTTTTACCCAGACTCCAAAATGACTCTAATGACTGTCAAAACGACCATATCGGCATGTAGATAATTACCAAGGGGTAGACACAAGTGTTTGATCTATCACTTGACGACAAACTTATGAACTGTCAGAAATCGTTTTGCATACAAAACATGTGGCCCAATCATCACTGGGTGGTTGGCAGATGGTGTAGATTCGAGGTATCAACCGCACTTTACAAGATCAAGCCTACATAGTTCAGAGAAGGATTTTCTTTCTTCTTCTTTTTTTCTATTTTTTCTATGTTTTTTTTTTGTGTTCTGTTTTTTTTTGTGTTCTGTAATATTTTGGATATGCAGTTTAGGCTCTTGCTTTGGAGCTCTTGTTCAATGCTTCAAGAGTAGTAGCGCTTCAAGAATTTTCCATTGATTGGTCCTACGCGAACGACATCCTCATCAACGATCTTATAAGCTCCATTGGTGTATACATCCTGCACAACGTATGGTCCATCCCACTTAGAAGTTAAGTTGCCTCCGGGTTTGTGACAAGTAATGATTGGCCTTGTAACAGCGAGCACCAAGTCTCCTACTTGAAAAGATCGAGGGCGCACCTTTTTGTTGAATGCGCATGACAAATGTGCTTGGTAACATTGTAGCTTTTGTTGAGCTTGCAACCTTTTTTCATCAAGTGCCTCCAATTCTTCAAGACGCAGATTATCATTGTCATCACTTGTAAGGTCTTCTTGAATATCAACTCGCAAAGATGAGATTTGGAGGTCCAAGGGTAACACAGTTTCAACTCCATACACCAACGCGTATGGGGTCGCTTGAGTGAGTGTCTTATATGTAGTACAATATGCCCATAAAGTTTCACCAATTTGTTCATGCCAGTCACGCTTTGACTTCGCCACCACTTTCCTCAGCAAGTTACAAAGTGTCTTGTTAAAAGTTTCGGCAAAACCATTTGCAGGGGCATTATACATTAAAGACATATATTGTTTGAACTAGAGCTTCTCTTTCAAACTAGTCATCAACTTGTTGAAGAACGGCTTGCCATTATTAGTTATGATACGTTAGTGGTACACCTTATCGATATATGATTTGAGTGCGAATGAAATCAGCAACAATTTCTTTCTTTACCTAATGCAAAGTGACAGCTTCTGCCCACTTTGAGAAGTAATTTGTTGCAGCTAGAATGTATTCGTGCCTGTTTGATGCTTTTAAAGTTATAGGTCCCACTACATTCAGTCCCCATGCTTCGAATGGCCACGATGAAATGGTAGGATGTAAAGGTTCTGGAGGTTGATGTATGAAATTTGCATTGAACTGACAAGCATCACACTTCTTCGCAAAGTCCATGCAATCTTGCACCATAGTTGGCCAATAGTATCCCATTCTCTTCACACGATAATGGAACCTTGGACCAGATTGACGAGCACCACAGACACCTCAATGAGCTTTGTACATGGCTTGAGACGCTTTAGTTTCACCAAGACACCTTAGCCATTGCTCGAGAAAAGAGCGTCTATAAAGCGTTCCCTTATAATATATGAACCTTGGAGCACGACGACGAATCTCTACTTTGTGTTTAAGCTCATCAAGAAGCTTTTGATGTTCTAAGAAATCTATGATAGGTTGCCACCAATCATCATCGTCGACTTGGTAAACGTTGATCACTTAGATGACTATGCAATTTCTTCATCTTCTAGCGGCGGTACCACCCATCGGTTGCAACCTAGAATTGACGTGATTGCTTCTGCCCATAGTGCTAAAGTGGCTGCAAGACCAGCAAGCGCTCAACCAACTTATTGGCACTCCTTAGTACATGGTCGATATTGGTGGTAAGGATGAGATCATCTTTCTTCAGCTCATAATCATCAAGGACTTGATTCACCACCAACAAGGAATCTCCATAGATGCCTACATCCTTGATCCCTATTTCGATTGCCATTTAAAGTCCTAGGATTAGAGCTTGGTACTCAGCCTGTTGGAGTAAGTGTCCTCCATAATAGTGCATTTATATAATAAATCTAATTTGGAATATACGTGGCATGATTAGTATATTTTGATCCTCCACGTCCGTTGATTAACGTAAATCGGTAACGCTCAGCTGACTAGAGTTAGACGTTATTGTCGTATGACGGTGGTGATCAACTGATCCCTTTCGGTCACACCTATAGTATGAGACCCCAACAGAAAACTAATTATTTGTATACGATACAGTTTAATTAAGTCCCTTACAAATATATTTGATATATGATTGGTTACGAGAGTTCTTTATTGGAAATTGAGTCAGGATCTCATTCCGTTTAAGTTTATTAGTCAATTATACGATAACTGACTGAATAAATTTTACGTCTTATTTTAATACGATTAAATAAGATTTAATTTAGTGATTAATCGTTAATTCTTTAAATTAGTTGAGGTTATGCATATATTTTGAGGTAGAGGTAATTAGTTAAATATATTTACAAGGAGTTGTAAAATAAATTAACAGGGCATTGTGGGACCCATTATATATTGATATAATGGTAAAATATCACTTAAAAGTTAAGTATATATATTTGAGTCATATAATTGTTTTATGATCAAATTAAACACTTGATTATACTAGAAAATTAAGCATATGATTAATAAGTATTTGTGGGACAAATATCAAAAATCAAAATGGACCATTATAGGGCATAATGGACAGGATTTGTGCACATGAAAGAAGCATGTGTGTTATTCTTTATTAACACACAATCAACTATGTGATAGTGACATATCTTCCATACTTTAATCATCATAACCACCCTTACACACTACCATTATGCATGTGATTAGTTTGAGCAAAAATAAGTCCTATGTTGAGTGGTATGGCCGGCCATGTGCTCTATATTAGAGCATTTTGGTTGTTCATTTTATCACTTGTTCATTTACTTATTTTTAGCTTATCTCTCTAAGCATAACTTCTATATAAACTCTCTCATAACTAATATTCATATTATTGCTAAAGTAGTAATAAAACTTATATTAGTTTCTTTTTATCGCTATATTTTCTAGTTTAAATTTATAGTGATTGTTTCGGTTATACCTTGGGTGCAACTTGGAGGAGATCTTCTAGTTTGAAGAATAATTTTTGGAGGATCATCAATTATTCATATAGCTCAATAACAATAAGAAGGAGTTCTTATTGTGCCCCATTTAATTGAAATTCAAATGTAAGGAAATTTCATCTTATCTTTATATTTTACGCTTTTATATTTGCATGCATGATAACTAGATCCTAAATCATTAAGTTAATTTAATTTAATGAACTAATTAGAGGAGTCTAATTAGAGGTCTATGACTTTTATGTGGTATCAGAGCTCAATTGTTACACGCATGTTGATTTTAAGCATTAAAATCGAGTTATACGATAACTTGAGTAAAATCGAAAATTTTTGTTAAAAATAGTTTGCACGAAATTTTTTGATTTGCATGCATACCTAATGACCTAAAAATGGTTGTGGTCAAATTTGGTGATTGGTTTGCTATTTATTTTGATTTATGGCATTTAAAATCAAGTTAATATGCATTTTTTATGTTAAGAGTTAACTAAAAATAGTTGCATATTGATTCTGGTCATGAAATTTTTATATGATCTCATATGTATATTTTAAATACTGTATATAAAATTTCGTGACTTTAATTAAGTTTTGCATGATTATTGATTTTTATGAGATAAAAGTCGATAAAGTGAGATTATTATGTTCATAAAATTGAAACGTCCTTTTTTGGTCTTGAAAATTTAAGGTACATTTTATAATCTGATTTATATTATATTGGTAAAATTTTGAATTTTGTTTCACTATTTTACTATATTTATTGGTTTTTACTTGATAAAACCGATAAATTTGAAATTATTTCTTCATAAAATTAACTCGAATATTTTGGGAAAATATTTTTGGTTTTTGGAGTTCCTAGAAATGTTCGAGAATGTACAAAATTTTTGGTTTCAAACTTTTATGATGTTTATATTTTTGGTTTCAAACTTTTATGATGTTTATATTTCATTTTGGGTTTATTTCATAAATGTTGTGATTAAACCTCTATATTTAGCAAATACGATCAATTCAAACTAATTAAATACAAAAAATATTAATGAGGACTAATTTTGAGTTCTTAATCAGTTTAGATAGTTAGTTTGAGCTTAAATACGATTTAAGAGTTAAGGGCGATAAATACGATTCAAAATAATCGATTATTGATTTTTAATGGTTAAAAATCGATAAAATCCATAAAACCGAGCTAGAATGAGCATGATAAGTGTTAAGGGCGATTTTGGCATGATTTTACAGCATTTTATTTTTGTTGTTTATGTTGAATGAATGAATGTCATTTATTTAACTTTTAATGCAAGTTGTACCTAGTATGGCCTAAATTATTTTAATCGGTATTACCCGTAATGTAAGGGAATACCGATTCAGTTGTAATTTTAATTGCGATCTCGTATCGCTGTTTGTAATAATTTAATTTCATTTTCTAGATCAAATGTATAATTGGAATTTTATTTGTATCTTTTTGTAATTAGTTATTATGAAGACGGAGATTCCCGAATTCAGTGTTCCAAAAGTCGGTGCCTTTTTGAAGCATGTTCCATGAAGAGGCAAGGGGCCAAGGAGTTGATTTTTGATTTTGTAATTGTCTATTTAATTAGATTAGCTAGGTGGCCATACTATGATTTATTATTTGCTTGCTTTATGTTTTCCGCTCATGCCAAAATCGCCAACATGCATATTTATTTCTCGATTTTCAATTCAACATTATTCAAAATTCACCGATTTATCAGTTATAGGGAAGTAATAACTAAATTGACAAGACCTCTCACATAACTTAAGAGAAATTGAAATTTAGCCTTACCAATTGAAGAACCTATGAACCCTGTGTTCATTAGGGCAACCACAACGTGGAGCTTTTTTACCTCGGGTAAGTAGGGTGATGCAATCACACGCCTAAATTGGGTTGGACTCAACGGGATAAGCGTTATCCCGGGACTAGGAGATGATTTTGGTAGAAATCCGTCGACCGAGAGTTCTAGGGGTAGAAATAGTCAAAATGTTGACTTACCGTTTATTACATAAAAGCGGTATAACATGTTCATTTTGATCTAAAATGCGGGTCTCGGAATCACTTATGCAATTTCGCGAGGGGTCATTATATGAGTGACTTGTTAAAAATTGTTTCACAAGTGAGTTATATATAAGCAATGAATGTTTATTTTCCGTTAATATTTATTTTATTCGCGCAATGACAAATATTTATCCTTCTACAAACTTGTAAATCCGTTCAATCGTGGAAAGAAGTTTCCATTAATTTATACGATAACATTTTGATTCCGAGTTAAATCTCCGTTTAACCCACCATAGCTAAAGACAAAATGAATTTTTTCTTTGATCCTCATATTCACCATTGCAAATGTCTCTTATGAAGAGTATACGAATATGTCACACTTTGTCAAAATCATTTTGAGTATTTAAAATGACATCTTCTTATTACAATGGTGCATCAATCTTTTTGTTCCAAAGAAAATATTTGTATTTTTTTGGTATGTCGTCATAATGTTCCTTATCGAGGCTTACCTTAAAAGAGGCCAAATCAGTTGGGACGACTAGGTTACTCGATTTAGTTGAAATCGTGAATAACCAAATACCGTAGTCACTTCATGACAGATTTATCCTTTTTCAAATCGTCAAAAACCATGAATGAAATGAAGAATAGTCTTCATAATAATTCTAATCTACTTGTCTAAGTAGAGATTCATGAAAGTGAGTGGGAGCTCAAAGAGGGATGTTTAATTCTTAATTGTTAAGAATAAGACGAGTTTCAGGAGTAGGTTGACACAATGTTGGCACAAGGCGAGGGAAAAAGGCAACGCTATTTTGAATAGCAAAGTCAAACCCAAGCAAGGTGTCGAGCCCAACCTTTGATAATTCTATTATTACAGTTTAGGACAGTAGAAATGAATTTGCCCCAAGTTTTCTGGAGAAATTGGGTGTACTACACCTAAAAGTACTTTCATCTATAATATCTGTATGATCGACATTTATTTTGCTAAATGCAATTTTTGGGTATTAGATACCTATTATGGTTCTCATCAATGTATTCGATACATATAATAATGATTCGTGCGACGACTAGCCATGATTAAGTGTCGCCCTACAAGGGAAATAGAACTATTATAGTATTTATTTCTATAGAGACGTATAAAAGTTATAATGTGCTCAATCTAGTTTTGGATTTAGAGGTATAATTTAATAAAAGTTATAATGTACACGACCTCTAAATAAGAATATAGTATCAAATATAGTGTACGACACAAGTGTTTCAATTTTGTGAATGGAACAAGCGTTGTATCTTTTTATGCCTATGCTTGGTCAATGGTTATGCCATACCAATCAAAGGTAATTATATTCTTGACCTAAACTAGAAATCACTTGTCATATAGATTGTAAATGGCTCAAAATTAGTGACCCAGATTTAATCTTAATTCTGGATTGTGTAGCACATTAAGAGGCTAGTATTGACTAGTATCCCTAAAACAATAGATTTTGAATCTTATGGTGTGTGCGAATCTTGTATTCAAGGCAAGATGATTCGTGCCCTTTTTATTGAAAAGGAAATCGAACTAGTGAGTTATTGGCCCTATTACATAAGAGTATGTGTGGTCAAATAACAATCACAACCAGAGATGGTTATGACTACTTCACTTTATTTCCGACGATTTAAGTAGATATTGTGTTTGATTCTACTTAATGAGGTGCTAAGAGAAATCTTTGAAAAGTTCAAAAAGCCTCAATGTGAAGTAATTAACCACTAAGAGAGTTAGATAGAGGACTTACGACAAATTGTAACAAGAATTATCTAAGTATTGACTTTGATTTTCACCAAAAGTATTGTGAAATAGTTTCACGAGTTAGCTTCTCTAACACACATTATGAGATAAGGTGTTGTTGAATAGAGAATTAGAACCTTATACGATATGGTTTTGTCTTTGTCAAGTTAAACTGAGCCACTTGACTAACCTTGGGCTTTTATTATTTTGTCTACTATTTCTTTTCCCACCATATCAAAACACATTTAAAACAGTCGAATTTTATTCCATATAAGATATGGATGGGTAGCGTACCTAATTTGTAAATTATACGAATGAAACAAGTGCTCAATAATCCTACATTGACCATGAGAACAAAGCGTTTGTGGCTCGTGATGCTGTCTTTCAATAAAAATACGATTAATTTTTGATAAGACAGAGTGGGAGAAAATGTTTTTAGAGCCACAAACTAAGCATATGGTCCGGGAAAGGTTTCCTCATTGCTTGTTCAGTAGTTTTTTCTACGGAACCTTGGACGTCAGGTAGAATTTTTTCACTCTTTGATAGTGATGAATTCGTATTACTTTTAGAAAGTGACTCACCTGTGAATTATAAAAGACTGTTTATAGTCCAAACTTTATGCTATGGCTTAGAGTCATGCGATTCGTAATAGACTCCATGCACGATGGTCATGTATGTGACCTGGTAAATATTACTTGAAGAAGTACGACCTCTTCAGTGTAAATTGATTTTTAAGATCGAAATCTGCATGGATGAACATTAAAAAGTTTTCAAAGATAAGTTGGTAGGCGAAGAGTTTGCACCAATTGCAATGCTTTGATCCATTCGAAAATACTTAGCGATTACAGCATAACATAATAGTATGATGGCAATTGGATCTCAAGAACCATCTTCTTGAATGTAATTATAGAAGTAATTGAATATTGGATATCAACCAAAGGGTTTATCGATCCAATCAATGTAACAACCCGAAAAGTGCCCAAATTTTCTAGTAAAAATATTTATTAACACTTTTCAGTAGAACTTAAGTTTTTAAAATAGGAATTTTTGTTCGGAGTCTTATTTTGAAATTCCGCGTTCGTATTTGGAATTTCTGAGAGATTTCATGAAAAGACCGTTTTTAGTCATCTTTGACTTTTCTTGACTTTTAAGTCGTCTTTGACTTTTCCTTGACTTTTAAAAGTCGTCATTGACTTTTTCTTGACTTTTAAGTCGTTATACACTTTTCTTGACTTTTAAGTCATTTTTGAATTTTCTCGACTTTTAAGTCGACTTTGACTTCCGTTGACTTTTCCCGACTCGCCTTGCAAGTTGGAAGACCGAAATTTTATTTAAAAAAATAATATTTTTAATTTATTTTTATTATGATTTATTATGATTTATCATAATTTAATATAATTATTTTGAATTTATTCGGAATTTAAAGAATAACTTGTACGGTTTTTAACCGATCATCATTTAACTATTCCCGACGCATCGTAAATCGCGCAACAAAATCGAAACTCGACTTTGGCATGAGTCACACGCCTATGTCATCGTTTTCCACTCACAACTAGATATTTTATTTGTTTTGATTAAACTAATAATAATATCTAGATATTTATTTACTTTATCGATCAGTTAACGAAAGTTACGCAAAACGCTCGAAATCAGACCCGACAAGCTCATACCACACGGCTCCTTTAGTCCTCTAATAGCCCTTGATATTTTCATTTCTTTTGATTACAATATCATAATATCTAGATATTTGTTGTAATTAACTTAATCGTTAATTATATTTAATCAATTACCGTAAAATAATTATTAAACGCGAGTCAATTACGTAACAACAATTTCAAAACTCGACATCCTTATTTGCCTATAAACACACGGCTCAACCCACTCTTCCTTACTCACAAACAACTTTTCATTTTACAATAAATCAAATAACGATCAAAATATCGCTTTCTTTAATCGTTCTTCGTGTTCTTCGTCGTTCATCATTTGTTCTTCA
>JAIUZE010003560.1:0-24375 GCA_022085475.1 Heliosperma pusillum
AAGTCAAGAAAAGTCAAACTAGACTGAAGACGACATTTTCATGAAATCTCGCAGAAATTCCAAATCCGAACTCGGAAATTCAAAATTCGACTCGGAACTTAAAAAGATAATTTAAAACTTAAAATTACTGAAAAGTATCCGTAAAATATTTCTACTAGAAAAATAGGGTACATTTCCGGGTGTTACAATCACCCCACCTTTTAAAAAGTTTCGTCCTCGAAACTTGAGAGTAGAAAACAAAAGTATCAAAGACAAGAATCGGTTCACAAAATTAATACGAAAACTTCTATAAGGGAAAAATATTTATGAAACGAAGTCCATCTAGAAAACGGTTTAAAGAAGAATTTTTATAAGTGTGAAACTTTACTTACGGATCTCAAGAATGCTCGTCGCGAACGAGAACTCTAATTATCCAAAAAGCAAAGTCGAAATAGTGAAATCGAAATTCAAAACAACGTTGGTAAGTGAAGGACTAGTTATCAGACGCGTCTCCAATAACAAGTGCAAACATCCAACCAAACGCAAAGTCCAAATATAAAAGCAAAAGAAATCCATTTTCTCCAAAAAGAGGGTACACAAATCATCTTTAGACTTCTTTGAAACGTTAAATTAGAAATAAAATATGGAAATTGGAAAGTTTTATCAAAGATAAAATCAAATAACAAGACATTACACGTACATAGAGCGACTCGAACTTAAAGTTCACAAATCACGATAACAAAATATATACAAAACACGCAAAAACGAAACAAATCGAACCCTTAGGGATATGAAGAGTCACGATGAAGTCGGCAGGAAGTTCTACAAGAATTTGACATCACTTACTCTACTAATAAACCAAATCCTCAAGAGAATACAATTTACCCATTTTGCAACTCATCATTTTCAATCATCCGAATTCCTACAAAAAATACTTCATAATCATGAAACTTCGAGTAACAAATCCCAATTATTCAAATCCAATTAGAATCTACTGAGGTCCATCGGCACGGTAGACTCCACAACTAACCACCCACATGAAAATTCATTGCGTACTCTAATCTTCTTAGCTTCATCAAAACTCTTATTAGAAACCACCACAAAATGTTTATATCTAGGGAAACAAAACCGCTAACAACCACAAGGTAAAAGAGACTTACCATGAAATCCTTTGATCCAATTTATTCCAAAACTCATTACCGTAAAACTATTAACAATGAACCTTCTCATCTTCAAAAGTTAAAACACAAATCCTCAAAAGAGATTAGTCACACAATCTCATTTCACTTAACTTTTGCCAATCATAGGGCAATGCGATCGTAAATCAATTTATTTAGCTCTTTCAAACTCTCAATACATCGGTTTTCGCTTATGACAATATTCCTCAAGTTTGGTCATCCAATCCAAATTCCACAAGGTAATTATTCCCGTTAGGGTCCAACAGTTAAAGACCACAATTTCCCAAGTAACACTTAAAGAATCACTAAAATTCTTAACCACAACTACCAACTATCATTATGATTATTTCGATCCTCAAAACGATATTGCAACATTAAGCTTTCATAGTCTAAAACCACTAGGAGAGTTTCATCCTAAGTTTATCCTCAAATCCTTATAATCATCTAAACATGAAACTAGTTTAATAGGACGGTTAGGTACCATATTCGAAACTTCTTCAAAACACACCTACTAACCCTTACGTTAGCTAATAAGAAAAACTACCTCTCAAGAGAGTAGGATAAAAGAACATGATACAAGGACATTAGGAAGCGCTCACTAAAGACTACGATAAGATGAAAAAGGCGAAGGCGAAAAAGGAAAACGAGGTTGAGGAAGAGACAAAGCAGATAGTAGGGTTATGAAGATATCTGAGTAAGAAAGAAAGTACGAGCTTGTAATTTCTTAAAGATCAATCTTGACAAAAACATTCAAGAATGGAAATGAAAAAGAATGATGGCACGAATAAAGGTTTACGATTTAATCCACAAAGTTTCTCCTTTCAGACTTAGGGTGATAGTAAAACAACTAATCCCAAACAAAGGTCTCTTACAAGGGACCATCGTACCACAGTCATCAAAGTAAGGTACACCTAGATTTAACAAATCGATTACAACCCAATTCATCCACCCTTTCATATAACACGGATTCCCAATTGCGGAATTGTAACTCAAGTATAATAACATTCCTTTAGCTCAAATATTCAACACAACCTCAAAGGTTTCTTTAATTGAAGGACTAACAAATACTCTCTTATACTCGGTCATTTTCAAGTCTATAGCCACGAGTTCATTATTATCAAAGTACAACATCAAGCCAAACATCATCATTAACATCCCAAGGTATTTCCATCATAGATCACATCATCGAATCTCGCTCATATCTATAATCCTCAAGCAATATGATTCAACTTACAACGAAACCTTACTACTTCAAACAAGTCTCCGATACCATAAGATAAGATCATATCTTTAAATCCAAGAACTATAGCCAAATGCTTTTCCACCAAGCCTATACTCACAAATACACAATAGGAAACCACAAGACGTCACTTAACCTCAAAAGTATTTCGCACCTCAAGATATCATTCTAAACCTCTTATTTACACCAATTAGACATATCATAATCATGGTCTTCAAAACAATACTAAACTTCTAAGTCCAAAAGACTAAATTACTAATGAGTTAAGAACTCATAGCCAACTCATTCGACCTTACACCATCGAATATCATGAACTATTTACACACAAGTCATGACAAGCATCAAGCATTAAAATCATCAAACTTATCTTACTACCCTTCCTTAGAGTTACAACCAATCATCAATATAAGGTGAATTTAGATCTACACCATTTTCCTCAAATAACAAATTCATTCTAACAACACTAATATTCCACAAAGTTTCAAGTTCTTCCGACCAAGTATAATATACCACCAACAAATGGGTATGACATCCACAAAAATGTTAGAAAAGGAAGGTAAGGATACCAATGGTAAGATGGAGGAAACTATCAAGAGTAATTTCCAAGAGGCAAACAAAATGGAAGAGAAAGAAGCACCTAAATAGAAGGAAGAGAGCATAATACAATAAGGATGAGAGAATTCATAGATGAAGAAGAAATACACTTCAATTAGGCTTGTAAATCTTCAAATCTTCGGTAGGGGATACTTCTTCTAGGTAACACAATGATCTACCTTAAGACGGTAGATACAAACAAACATAACATCACTCAACACAATCAACAAACAAGTTAGAACCTAACAAACATCAAGTACACCAAAGACTACCAACTTAGGTCCTTAAGTCTACCCATCTCTCATTTATTATTTCAAGGTCAAGTAGTTTAAGTTTAGGGTTCACGTGTGTGCGTCGGGAGCGATAAAGCTCTGATACCAACTGTGACAACCCTCGCGAATGCGGAAATATAAAACAAACAAGCATGTGAATTATATTGCGGAAATAGGTAGTTTTTAAAAACTTTTATACATGCAAGTTAATTAAAACGAGGAGTGTCAAATATTACAAACTAAATACGGAAATACAACAAAGAGACGGGTCTCTTAAAATGTTAGCAAAGAACAAGTGTTTAACAACACTAGCTAATATCGTCTAGAGGTGAAAACTTCCAGGGACAACGCCCGCTAGCTCACACCCGAACCCCAAAACATCATATCCAAAAAGGCATCCAAGCAAGCAACCTGTTCATTCATGAAAAACATGAACGCCACAGTCAGTGGGGAGTAACTCCGGGTTCTCCCAGCCATATCACCTTTAACGTACATATAAGGAAATACAAAAGTAGAGCATGCATATATAGATATACATGTGAGTTACGATAAGAAAAGATAGGCAATACAATATATAATGATAAGATCATGTGGAAATCAATTCCGAAACCATCATGTTATTCAAAGACTCGGGAAAGACACCCTTAGGCAACTATATACTCACTAGGGCTTACATCTCACCGTTAGCGGCATATACTTGATAAGATTGAGACTCGACAAACAAACCATACCAAGTCATTCAATGATCAATCATATAATCATTCATCCAACCATACCAATATATTGACGACATCTCTCACGGTAAATGAAACGCACTAGCATCGTGTACATGGCAAGTATGATTAAAAGGCATCCACGCAAGTATACAACATTTGACGGTCGGGTCGACCAACGCATTGCGTTCGCCTCCTAACAACGTCGTCATATCCCCACTAAACATGCATACAAGCATCAAGGATACACCCCATCGCTCCGACATTCCAGTCTAACGAGTATAAGGGTGTAGCCGGGAAATGAGAGTTCAAAGCACAAATCATTAGTGCTCAAATCATACATTTGTAAAAACCGACTCAAAGTGGGACATAGCAAAAACCGTCACAAAACATGTGATACATGCGAATGAAAATATCATATATCCAAAACATGAATCAATACATGATACCCAAGCATTAGACCAAGTTTAAGAAGCATAATAAGTAAGAAACATAGATAACTCTCCAAAACAACAAGTTTGGAAACTAACTTAAACAAGGGTTCACTTCAAACTGTTATAACTAGAGTTCTAGATATGGGAATGCAGAAATTCCAAGTCGAGGTGATAGCTTATCCTCTTACGGTTCCAACGAGTGGTCACAAGCCCAAAACAAAACAAGTAACGAAGGAGATATGAGCATTCTACCAAAAAGGGTCGGTGCTGTGAATTTGCACGAATCCACCCGAGAACAACAACACTATTTCTATCATTTCCAATTTTCATAATTCACTTCTATCAACTATCAACAATCAATATTCATCATCAACAATCATCAACTAACAACAATCATCATCAAAATCATAATTTCTAAGCTTTCTAATTGTATTCTAAATACGAATTCTAACATGGAAATCATGTAAAACACGTAAATGATACCGAGTAACCCTTCACCGTTACCTTTACGCGTCTTTAAACGGTTACTAAGCTTTCCTAGTCTCCACCTACAAACAATTAGATAATAAAAGAGGAATATCATCCACCTTGAGAAAGACGGATAATTTAAAAAGCGAGAAAGACGGTAATTTTATTACTAATACGGATAGAGGAAGGTAAGAGGGGAAGAATGAGACGAATTTACGTGAATTTGAGCGAGTAACGAAGGTGTAGCGATGATTTAAAGCTTGATCAAATATGGAAACTTAGGTTTTGGTGGTTTGATGAGGAAGAAGGAGTAAGTGGAAAATGAGGGAAAAATAGGTTATGAGGGAGTATAAGTAAAGGGTGAGTCGGAAAGTCAACAAAAGTCAAAGACGGCTTAAAAGTCAAGAAAATTCAAAGACGACTTAAAATTCAAGAAAAGTCAAAGACGACTTAAAATTCAAGAAAAGTCAAAGACGACTCAAAAGTCAACAAAAGTCAAAAACGACTCAAAAGTCAAAAAAGTCTCGACTCAAAAGTCAAGAAAAGTCAAACTCGACTCAAAAGTCAAGAAAAGTCAAACTCGCCTTAAGACGGGATTTTCATGAAATCTCACACTAATTCCAATACGAACTCGGAAATTCTAAATTCGACTCGGAACATAAAATTATAAATTAAAACTTAAATTTGCTGAAAAGATTTCGTAAAATATTTCTACTAGAAAAATAGGGTACATTTCCGGGTGTTACAAGGGTAGTTCACTTAATGAACTCTCAACTATCTCGAGGCATAAGCAACCACTTTCGTACTTTGCATAAGTACACAGCCCAAACCCATCTTGGAAGCTTCACAATAGACATCAAACTCTACACCATCTTCAGGTAAGCTCAACACCGAGCCGGTAGTCAACTTTTTCTTCAACTCTTGAAAGGCGGCTTCACAAGCTTCATTCCATACGAACTTGGTTTCTTTCGTCAATAATTGAGTCATCGGTCTAGCAAGCTTTGAGAAATCTTTGACAAATCTCTGATAGTAACCAGCTAAACCAAGAAAAGTTCGGATTTCTCTAACATCGGTTGGACTCTTCCAATCCACCACAGCTTCAATCTTAGAAGAGTCTAGCATCACACCTTCTTTATAAATTACATGTCCAAGAAAGGACACTTTAGGTAACCAAAATTCACACTTGGAGAATTTGGCAAACCACTTTTGACGACGAAGGACACCCAAAATAGTTCTAAGAGGTATAGCATGCTCTTCTTCGGTCTTGGAGAAAATAAGGATGTCGTCGATGAAAACCACCACACACTTATCAAGATACTCACTAAAAGTGCGGTTCATTTGATCCATGGAAATATCGGGAGTATTAGTTAATCTAAATGGCATCACCTTGAACTCAAAGTGACCATATCTTGTACTAAAAGCGGTCTTCGGTATATCGGCATCACGAACGGGAATTTGGTGATATCCGGATCTCAAATCAATATTGGAAAAAGTAGAAGCACACTTTAGTTGATCAAACAAATCTTTTATTCTTGGCAAAGGATACTTATTCTTGATTGTAATTCGATTCAACTCACAGTAGTCATTAAAAAGTCTCATGGAACCATCCTTCTTCTTCACAAAGAGAACGGGAGCACTCCAAGGCGAGGCACTCGGTCGAATGAAACCTTTTTCAATCATATCGTCAAGTTGCTTCCTTAACTCTTTCAACTCGATTGAAGCCATGCGGTAAGGGGCTTTAGCTATGGGTCCGGATCCGGGTACAAGATCAATGGAAAACTCAACATCATGCTCGGGAGGGATCCCGGGCAAGTTTTCGGGGAATACCTCAACAAAGTCACAAACTATAGGTACATCTTCAATCTTTGGTAAGGAGGTAGTTCTAGAAGTCACAAAACACAAGAACGCTTAGTGACCCTTTCTTACCATACTCACCAACTTCATTGCGGAAATCAATTGCACACCCATTCGGAATGAGATCCCTTATAGGTTATTCTAACTCCTAAAGGACTCTTTAAATAAATCTTTTGATCTCTACACTCGAATCTAGCATGGTATAATGCTAACCAATCAATACCTAGAATTACATCAAACTCTCCTAGAGGAAACTTAAGGAGATTAGCGGGAAAGATAGTACCCGCAATAGAGTTTGGGACATTAGGATAAAGAGTAGAACATGAGATAATTTCTCCGGATAGTAAGGATATGGCAGTATCCTCAATTGAAGTAGGCTCGATAGATAATTTATCGACATAGTTGAAGACACAAAGGACATAGTGTGGGAAATATCAGTATACTTCCCTTTAAATTTTTCGGATTATAATGAAATTATAACTATATGAATTTCTAGTCATAAATGAAATTGCATAATATAAACAAGAGATTAAGAAATAACCTTCGGTCCTAGAAAAAGGCCTAAGAACAAATACCAAAGTAGGTATTCTCCTAATTGTTACACCCAAGATGGTTCAAGAAATGCCTTCGTCGTGCTAGAACGAATACCCAAAATTACTTGTAATTTTGTGTTTATATAGATGATGAATATCAAGATGAATTAGAGAATTAAAAATCCCAATTTTTCTTCTCCTCTTTTTCTTTTTGTGCAGTGAGATTAGAGTAGGTATTAGGGTTTCTTTTTCTTGCTCTTAATACTCCATATGTGTCGTGAGATGGCAAGAGCAAAAGCATCAAAATCAAAACCCTAGTTTCCTTATTTATCTCAACCTATATTAGGTAGTTAGCATCTAATTTTATATGTACATAATGTAATATGTATTCTAATTATTACTAGTAATGGACCGTCACATAAACCGAGTAATGCCGGACCAATACACCATAATAATATCGTGTAATACATATCCGCCAACTTAAATATAACAGTTTACATTTAGTTTAGACCAACATTATATACATTGATTAAATATAACATTTTATATTCAATCACCAGCTAACATTATTTAATCGTTATTAAATAATCGTATCATCATCACATTGACTAACTTTTTAGTCAAATACATCGACAAACCTTTTAGTCATTTAATAAGGCATCAATATGATTATTTTCTCAAATAATCACATCTCTCAAACACATCCTTTAGGTGTGACTTTTAGGGATCAGTTGATCACCGCCATCTGTATGACAATAACGTCAAACTTATCTAGCAAGCCAACCGTTATCGATAAACGTTAATCAACTGATTATAATACAAAGTATACCATGTGAACCTTAGCTTTTATCACACTAACTGTGTAGGACACTAGCTCCAACACATAGAAGCACCGGTATCAAATAGAATAAGACACGGTTGCTCTAAGATTGAGAACATACCCGTAATTATCTCCGGATGAGCATCGGCTTTAGCTCGGCTTAAAACAAAGATAGACCCCTTGGGTTTGGCAATTGGAGGGGGCAACTTCCGATCGGGGCAATCATCATAACGGTGACCAGTCTTCTGGCAAAAGAAGCAAACAAAAGGTCGGTTGAAGCATCCCACACCGGGGTGGCGTGGATGTCTACAACGGTTACAAAAGCGACCTTGAGCTTGAGCTTGAGGAGGAGCATAAGGCCTATGAGCCACGTTAGAAGTACCTTGGGGAATGAAAGGAGTCCTTGCATTTGCATTTGGGGCAGGGTTGAATCTCCTCTTGTTGGCATATGCATTGGAAGACGATGTAGTAAATGACCTTTTCCCATAGAATTTTGGCCTAGGTGCGAAAGAAGGAGGGGGACTCTTCATCATTGCTTCATCCTTGATGGCCTTCATGGAGTTCTCGGCCCAAAGTGCATCATTATACAATTCCCCAAAAGAGGTAGAATTCCTCCTTACTTTGCTTTGGATCAAAGCACTAAGCATATTACGATAGTAAAAAGCCCGGTCTTCATCATTCTTGATGAGCCTTGGTGCAAAGTGAGCAAGCTTGTTGAATTGAGTGGTGAAGTCTTGAGCCGTCAAGTCACCTTGCTTGAAATCAATGAATTCCTTGAGGCTTTGTTGCTTGAGCTCCTTAGGATAAAATCGGCCTTCAACAAGAGCCTTGAAACATTCCCAATTGAAATCGGCTTCAAGAATAGCAGTGGGATTAGTAATCGTCCACCAATTGTCGGCTTCCCTCACTAGAAAGTGGTTAGCAATCCTTACTTTGTCCTCTTCACGGACTTGGTACAAGTCGAATTGCTTTTCCATCTCCCGAAACCACTCCGAAAGCTCGGTATAGTCCGGTTCTCCACCATACAGCGTGATATTGCTCCTAGCAATTGGGCTAGCCACCCAAGCATAGCCTCCTTGGTGATTGTCTTCTCTACGAGGAGGGACTTGGTCGGCGTGAGCATTTGCCGCATCTTGTTGATTCTTTAGAACTTGAGTAAGAGCTTCTAGGATGAAATTCTCTACAACTTGAGGTCTAACCATCTTCATAAGAGACCAAAACAAATCAAGTTAATCCCAACACTTAGCATAAACAAAGAGACTACCAAATAAAGTCCTTAATTTCTACCCATCTCTCATTTATTATTTCAAGGTCAAGTAATTTATGTTTCGGGTTCACATGTGTGCGTCGCGAGCGTCATAGGCTCTGATACCAACTGTGACAACCCTCGCGATAGCAAAAATAAAACATAACAAGCATGCGATTTATATAGCGGAAAAATACGGTATTTTTGAAACTTTTTACATGCCAAAATAAAAGTACGAGGAATGTCAAATAAATACAAACTAAAATAGAATATACTACAAAGAGACGTAGTCTCTAAAAACGTTATCAAATATCAAAGTTGTTAGCGAACTAGCTAAGAAACGTCAAGAAGTGAATCGTCGAGGCCAATGCCCGCTAGCTCACACCTGAACCCAAAAACAACAAGCAAAATCCATCCAAGCAACCTGTTTATCCATGAAAACATGAACGCCACAGTCAGTGGGGAGAAACTCCAGGTTCTCCCAGCCATATCACAAATACCATACTTAAACGGTAATACACAAGTAGAAGCACGCATATATATATACATGTGAATTACGAGAAGGATAAATAGCTATTTCAATATATAAAGATATGGCGCATGAAGTACAAAACGGTAAGCATCATATTATAGATAGACTCGGGGAAGACACCCTTATGCTACTATATACTCACTAGGGCTTGCATCTCACCGATAGCGGCATATACTTGATAAGATTGAGACTCGACATATAAACCACGCCAAGTCATCCAACGGTCACAAATAATCAACATATAATCATCCATCCAAACGTATGAATACGGTGACAACATCTCTCATGGTAAATGACACGCACTAGCACCATGTACATAGCAAGTATGATTAAAATCGCATCCACGGGATAAAAATTTCCCTGAACGCATACACGATTAACATTTCATATATGTAGAGTCAATTCCTCCTAGTAGGACGACGATATAAATATCCGATCCTAGTCTAAACCTGGCCAGACTCTCGAAATAACATTTTACGATTCGACATGCGATACACAATTCGCATCCAAGACTCGGTCAAACACAGAAGCCGAGTACCCCAAATTCGGTCAACCTTCACGAAAGAGGCGGAAAGAGCACAAGCATCATAAACAAGCGGTACTCTACATGCAATGACACCACCTCGCAAAGATACGACATTGGACGGCCGGGTCGATCAACGCATAGCGTTCGCCTCCTAACAACGTCGTCATAACTCCACTAAACATGCGTACAAGCATTAAGGATACATCTCCTCGTTCCGACATTCCAGTCTAACGAGCGAGGAGGTAGCCGGGGAATGAGAGTTCATAGCATTTAACAATCAGTGCTCAAATCGTCA
Source organism: Heliosperma pusillum (assembly GCA_022085475.1). Taxonomy (NCBI): domain Eukaryota; kingdom Viridiplantae; phylum Streptophyta; class Magnoliopsida; order Caryophyllales; family Caryophyllaceae; genus Heliosperma; species Heliosperma pusillum. The sequence goes on from JAIUZE010003560.1 coordinate 10,685, forward strand.
CATATGTAAAACCGACTCAAAGTGGGATATATCAAAAACCATCACAAAACATGTGATATACGCGAATGGAATATCATATATTCTAAACATGAATATTTAATGCTAATACGTAAGTTTATACGATAAACGAACCATGCAAACTATTATAAATGTAAGTATACGAAAGAATAGAAGAAGAATTCCAGCGGGGTGCCAGCCGGTTTAGTGGACCGGCCGCCGGCTACCCGGCTGGCACTTCACCAACAAACCAAAAATCATCAAAAAATACAGCGAGGTCCCAGCCGGTCAAGGGACCAGCAGCCGGGTGCCCGGCTGCGAAAAACACAACACCAAAATGTAAACTTTATTCTGCTGCGTCCCCATCCGGTCGGCTGACCTGCTGGGAACAACATTCACCCGAGAACAACAAGCTTCAAATTCAATTTTCAACAATCATCAATAACTATTATCAACTATCAATAATCATCAACAATTATCAACAAACAACAACCATCATCAACAAACACAATTTCTATGAATAATCATCCTATTCCAAATACGTTTACTAACATCAAAAACACATTAAAATACATATAGATATCGAGTAACCCTTCACCGTTACCTTTTTGCGTCTTCAATCTTCGTCTAGGTCCTCCTCCACTAGGTAGTAATCTTTGTCGAGGACTTGAAGATCTACACCTACAATTAGACAACAAAAGATGAATATAATTCACCTTTGAGAAAGACGGATAAATTGGAAGATGAGAAAGACGGTAATTTTATTACCAATTAAGATAGAGGACGATAATAGGAGAAGTTTATGTCAAAAATTTGCGGATTTGAGTAACTAATGAAGGAGTAGTGACGATCTTTAGCTTGATCAAGAATGGAGTATAGGTTTTTGGTTACTTGATGAGGAAGAAGGAGTAAGTGGAAAGAATGAGGGAGTTAGGGTTTAAGGGAGATATAAGGTGAGTAAGTGGAAAAATATGGAAAAAGCTCAAAAGCGCCTTAAGGCGTAACTCACTCGGAATTTCGAGTAAAGTGCGAATAAGAACTCGGATTTGCTAAATTAGACACGAGGAATTAAATTCTAGACTAAATCTAAAAATTTGCTGAAAAGTATCCGTATAATATTTTTAATATAAAAATAGGGTACATTTGCGGGTGTTACACTAATTGATGTAAAGTATAAGCGGTGTGGTAAGAGTGTCGGTCTCAGGGACGGTTAGTGTCTAATATAAATCTAATAGTATAATTAGTCTCTTGCAAAGTCACAAAAATAATTTGGGTTTGGATTTGTTGGCTAAACTAAATGACAACAATTAAAGACAAATAAAAACAACAAATAGAGGCTAAAACGAGAAACATTGGATTTTTATCAAATAAAAGAGAAAACTAGGGTGAGTGGGTTCATATGGGTGGTATAGTCGGTGAAAAAGTCGGCTTTAATAGTTTAAGTATCGTCTAGTCTAGGAAAGTGAATTGAGGCTTTCGGTCTTACAATTCCTCCTCCAACCGACTCTAACTAGCTATCGCGTCAGTAGATAAGGTTTGCCAAACTAGCGGTTCTACGAAAAACCACGACTTTCGATCTTATGGTATTCGAAACAAGCGAGAGAATCATGCAAACTCACGTAGGCATTTCATCAAACATTTTATAAGCATAGCATGGAGACAAGACAATAATCAAATCTTAACCCCAACAAAAACACATTAACTCATACTAGAATCCATAATCCCCCAAATAAACCTAGCAAGATTACTACTCACTCATAGTCAAAGGAAATTCAATATTAACTAAGAATTGCACAAGGGAATCAAAACAAATGAATATCTTCTAATTAACAATGAATAAATAACAAGGCTTGAAATGAAAACTTAATTAAAGACAAGATTAAGTAAAGAAATTATATCAACTTAGAAAAAGGTGAGAACTTTGATATAATAACCAAGATTTTGTCACAAATCTTTGAATACAAACCAAGTTCCAACACTTAACCAACTCTCAATTGCTAATTAACCCACTAATAAGCTTAATTATGGAAGATTAATAGAAGATTAAGTACTAATTCTATGAGAGTTTTAGATCTAGGGTTTTGTGCCCTCTAATTACACAAGAGGGCCTATTTATAAGTTTACAAAATGGAGGAAAGATGGGATTCGAAAGACTTCATGGGCTGGCAAGGTCACGACCGTGAAAGGTGTTTCACGGTCGTGAAAGCTGTCTCACGACCATGAAACGGCACCATGAAACGGCAAGTCACGGTCGTGAGATATGTGGCAGAGGCATGCCTTCTTTCACGATCAAGTCACGACTGTGAAATGAGTTTCACGACCGTGACTTCACTTTCACGACCGTGAAATGTGTTTCACGACCGTGAGCTGAATTGCTCGAAAATCCACCTTCTTGGAAAGGCATCTGACGACCGTGAGATACCTTTCACGCCCGTGAAATGCTTCTTTTGCTTCTTCCTTTTCTTGACTTTGTTGCTTCCTTCCCGGTTTCGCTTGCCTTGACTCGGGAGGGCTTTGGCGCGTCGAGTAGGGCCCCCAAGGGTATGTGGGGCCCACAAGGTATGCCGTGTGTCCTCCGAGTGATCCACCTTCTTCTTTGTCAATCAAAATTAGGTAGAAATCGCCTAAAGTGGCGGTTTACCTACAAGAACACAAAAGCGAGAAATGTGCTAGAAGAAGGTAAAACACGTAGAAACGCTCTTTGGGAGCGTTAAAGGCAAGCAAAACGAGACAAAAAGGGGTGAAAAAGTAGGGTGAAATGACACTATATCAAATCTCCGGAAACCAAACCCTTACTCGTCCGGAGTAAGGTTGAACTATAGTCAAGACCCATATTTAACTACGCTAAACCTAACTGATACAAGGCAATTAACAGGCCTTGCTCCATCCCTTCAACTCCCAACAAGGTATCCATGAGGTAGGATACCTTCTTGCAAGGCAAGTGGGGTCTTTCCAAAACTCTGATGCATTCTAGGCAATAAAGCACACAAAACATATGAGAATGCATCTACAAAAGCAAGAGGCAACATGCCTCATGCATGTGCCGGGATTCATCTAAAATGGAAAAATTTCAAGCATGCAAATTCCTATGTACTTACTAGTTTTACAAAGAACTAGACCTAGAAAGATAGAAATGAATCACCTCTTTATTATGTAAAATTAGTATATTCGTTCACGTTCACTAGAAAGCTTTGTCAAGGGTGATAAGGCGGGATAGAAAGTGAGGGCCCCATGGTGTTAGAAGACACTGTAAGATCGGAATTGCGCCTCTCACCTAAGTGAAAGGAAGGGTCGCCCCCTCTTTGTGGGAAATATCGGTATATTTCGTCATTAATTTTACGGATTATAACGAAACTATAGTATATGAATTACGAGTCATAAATGAATTGCATAATATAAAATTATAGGAATTTAGAATTAACCTTTGGTCCTAGCAAATTTGGTGTAACACCCGCAAATGTACTCTATTTTTATAAGTAAAAATATTTTACGGATACTTTTCAGCGAAATTTAGTTTTAGTTTAGAATTAAATTTCCCGTGTCTAATTTGGAATTTCCGAGTTCGTATTTAGATTTTACGCGAGATTTCAAGTGAATCACGTCTTAAGACGTCTTTGACTTTTCTTGACTTTTTCCACTCACTCTTCTTATACTCCCTCATAAACCCTAATTCTTCCTCACAACTCAACTCTTTCTTCCTTACTAAGAAAACCCCAAAACTTAGCTTCCATTTTGATCAAACCTTAGAATAGTCCTAACTCATTCATTTCTCGCTCAAATTCGCTCTAGTTTGTCTCATTCTTTCCCTCTCATCGTCCTCTATCCGTATTGGTAATAAAATTACCGTCTTTCTCTCTTTTGAATTTATCCGTCTTTCTCAAAGGTGAATTATATTCATCTTTTATTATCTAATTGTAGGTGGAGACTAGGAAGGCTTAGAAATCGATTGAAGACGCGAAAAGGTAACGGTGAAGGGTTACTCGATATCATTTACGTGTTTTTATGTGTTTTCTATGTTAGTAATCGTATTTAGAATATGATTAGTATGCTTAGGACTTGTGTTGTTAATGATGGTTGTTGTTAGTTGTTAATTGATATGAGAATTGATGGTTTGTGATGATAAATGAGGATTTTTGTTGTTGATAACATGTTGAGATTTGATCGTGCCTGAGTCTAGCAAAGGACGCTGACAGCGTCTTGGGATGCTGGCAGCGTCGTCCGGCGCTGGCAGCGTTACACGCTGCCAGTTTTCCCAAGTCGACTGCAGTTTTCCTCCACTGACCCCTTTTCGTAAAATGATCATATCTCCTTCATTACTTGCTTGTTTTGGGCTTGTGACATCCCTTTGGAACCGCAAGAGGCTAAGCTATCACCTCTATTTGTAATTTCTGCATTTGGATAACTAGAACTCTAGTTATGACCGTTTGAAGTGGACCATTGTTTTAGTTGGTTTCCAAACAACGTTGTTTTGGAGAGGGGATCTATGTTTCTTATTTATGGTGCTTCATAAACTTGTTCTAATGCTTATTTATCATGTATTGACTCATTTTTATCATAGTTAAATGTATATAATTCCCTAATCTCATGTTTTGTGACGGTTTTTAGTATGTCCCACTTTGAGTCGATTTTTACACAAGTTACGGTTTGAGTACTAATTTCCTATGTGCTTTGTACTCTCATTCCCTTGGCTACCTCCACGTTCGTAAGGCTGGAATGTTGGAACGAGAATGTATCCTTACTGCTTAATTGCATGTGTTAGTGGGCATACGACGACGTTGTTGGGAGGCGAACGCTTTGCGTTGATCGACCCGGCCGTCAAATGTTGTGTACTTGCGAGGTAGTGTTATTTGCATGTAGCGTACCGCTTGTTATGAGGCTTGTGCTCTTTTACGCCTCTTTCGTGAATTATCGACCGAATTTGGGGTACTCGGCGTCAATGATTGACCGAGTCTTGGATGCGAAATGTCATCGCATGTCGAATCCGAAAATGGTTTATTCCGAGAGTTTGGCCAGATTTAGACTAGGACCGGATATTTATATCGTCGTGTTACCAGGAGGAAATTAGTCTACATATACGAAATGAATTGAATCGTGTATGCGTTCAGGGAATATGTCTTATCCTGTGGATGCCTTTTAATCATACTTGCCATGTACACGGTGCTAGTGCGTGACATTTACCGTGAGAGAGGTCGTAAACATGTTGTACGTTTGAGTGAATGATTATATGATTGATTATTTGTGATCATTGGATGACTTGGCATGGTCTGTTTGTCGAGTCTCAATCTTATCAAACTTATACCGCTAACGGTGAGATGCAAGCCCTAGTGAGTGTATTCGGACTTGTACTTCATATGCTCTTATCATTATATATTGAATTGCCTATCTATCCTTATCGTATTTCACATGTATATCTATATATGCATGCTTCTACTTTTGTATTTCCTTTTATGTACGTTTAATGTGATATGGCTTGGAGAACCCGGAGTTACTCCCCACTGATTGTGGCGTTCATGTTTTTCATGGATGAACAGGTTGCTTGATTGGATGGCTTTTTGCTTGGTATTTTGGGTTCGGGTGTGAGCTAGCGGGCGTGGTCCCTGGATTGAAACACCTCTAGACGATTTTAGCTAGTTGCTAATAACTTTGTTGTTGGATAACATTTTGAGAGACTTCGTCTCTTTGTTGTATTTCATACTTTAGTTTGTAATATTTGACACTCCTCGTATTTTCTATTTGCATGTAAAAAGGTTTTTAAAATACCGTATTTTCCGCTAATTAAACCACATGCTTGTATATTTTATTTCCGCATTCGCGAGGGTTGTCACATTTGTCCTATGAACAATATCGAAATCGATATTCTCCTAATTGTTTCACCCAAGATGCTCCAAGATATGCCTTGCTTGTGCTAGAATTTTTAGAGAAAAGTTACTGCTAACTATTCTTTTGTATGATGATGAATGATAGAGAGAATTCAAGAGAAAAATCCGAATTTTTCTTTGTTCTTTTTCTCCTCTATACGGCCGGATCCCTTAGTAGGTCAAGGAGGAGTCTCTCCTCCTTTTTACTACTCTTGGTATTAGGGTTTTTGACCTAGTTACCATAAAAGAATAATAAGAGATATTATCTCTTATTTTATCTCTTATTGGCCGAAAATTAAGAGAATAAAAAGACTATTTTCTCCTTCCTTTTTCGGTTATATTAGCATGTAATATAATGTATATGTCAACTATAAATATCCGTATATTTATAATTTGCTAATTAAATATAACATATTATGTTTAATTACGAATTAACATTTTAATTCGTTTAAGCTTACATTATATACATTGATTAAATATAACGGTTTATATTCAATTACGAATTACATTTAATTCGTCTCAGCTAATAATATTTAATCGTTATTAAATAATCGTATCATCATTACATTGACTAACCTTTTAGTCATATACATTGACTCACCTTTTAGTCATATAATAAGGCATCAATATGATTATATTATTCATATAATCACATCTCTCAGACACATCCTTTAGGTGTGACTTTTAGGGATCAGTTGATCACCGCCATTAAAATGACAATAACGTCAAACTCCTAGCAAGCCAACCGTTATCGATAAACGTTAATCAACTGATAAGAATACTAAGTATACCCTGTGAACCTGTAAGAGATTTATTCATGTTATCACACTAACTGTGGAGGACACTAGCTCCAACAATCTCCCACTTGTCCTTACAAGTGTATGTGCGATAACCCGATTCTCATATCCATAAATTTCTCCCACTCAATGTAAAACAATTTGCAAAGTCCGTATTTACAAAGGTCGCATTTTACAAGCGATCAGTATCAAGAGTGGTTTTCCCGACTAGAGAGTAACTTAACTGATAAACGAATCATTATTCGAGCATGGCCATGCATTTCAGTTACAACTCCTCGAGTGGCCCTGAGAAATAACAAAACCTGATAAAGGTTGGATATTTTCCTCAACTCGAATCCTGCAGATACAAGCACAGTATGAAATGACCCAGTAAAAATCTACTTAGCCTCCCGTTACGGTCGACCATGAGAAAGAAACCAAAGTCACCCAAAAAATGCCTTAATCTTAAGAGACAGTCGATAGTCAAAAGAATCGACTCTTAGGAACACTATGGACGTCCTATCCACGACCTGGCACCGAATGTTCTGAAACATTTAGGAATCCATAACGTTGTCACGATGTCCTACGAGGTATCTTTATAAATCGTATCTGTTATCGATCAGTCAACCGTTTGACTTATGGCTCGTTGAACCCACCATCAATCAACTTCACAGTATATTTGCCAGAGTTATCAGCTCATGTAGGCGATTACGGACCAAACAAATTATAATGTAATTCAGTTCACTTTGTGGCGTTCAATGTTGTCGTACGATCCACATGAAAAACAAAATATGAAACAATACGATGATGTTATAAATAGTACATGAAAAAGATACATTTATCTAATCCACATAAAACAGCTACTACAACTCAGGAACACGTTTAATTCCCATGGAAATAACTTGCCCTTCATGCGTATCATATTTTAACGGTTTAGTGAGAGGTTTCGCGATGTTGTCATCCGAAGCAATCTTGTCAATCACTATCTCCTTTTGCTCCACGTAATCTCAGATCATGTGAGCCTTTCGAAGTACATGTCTAGACTTGTTGCTGGACTTAGGCTCCTTAGCCTGGAAGATGGCACCTCTATTATCACAATAGATGGTGATATGGTCATTCGAACTAGGAACTACGGTTAGTCCTTGTAAGAACTGACGCATCCATATAGCTTCCTTTCCAGCTTCTGAAGCGGCATAGTACTCAGACTCAGTTGTAGAATCTGCTATAACACTCTGTTTGGAACTTTTCCAACTGACCGCAGCGCCATTAAGAGTAAAGACGAATCCAGACTGAGATTTCGAGTCATCTCGATCTGTTTGGAAGCTAGCATCTGCATAACCGATTGCGCATAGCTCAGTGTCTCCTCCATAAGTCATTACCCAATCCTTAGTCCTTCGTAAGTACTTAAGGATGTTTTCGACAGCCATCCAGTGTGTTTCACCTGGATTGCCTTGGTACCGAATCGTCATACTCAATGCATATGCCACGTCCGGACGTGTGCATATCATGGCATACATGATCGATCCTATAGCTGATGTATAAGGAACAAGACTCATGCGCTCGACCTCTTCCGATGTCTTGGGTGCCTGAGCTTTACTCAAATGCATCCCAAAAATTATTGGAAGGTTCCCCTTCTTGAAGTTGGTCATGCTGAACCTCTCAAGAATCTTATCTATATAAGACTCCTGACTGAGTGATAACATCCGTCGTGATCTATCTCTATAGATGCGGATCCCCAATATGCGTTGTCCCTCACCCAGATCTTTTATCTGGAAATGGTTCTTTAACCATACTTTTACCGAAGATAAGTGAGGGATGTCATTCCCAATCAAGAGTATGTCATCAACATACAATATTAAGAAGACAATCTTACTCCCACTCGAACTTGACATACAAGCATGGTTCCTAGACCGATCGAGTGAAACCATTGTCTTTTATCACCTGGTCGAAACGATGATTCCAACTCCGAGAAGCTTGCTTAAGTCCATAAATGGAACGCTTAAGCTTGCAAACTTTCTTAGGATTTTTAGGATCAATGAAACCTTCGGGTTGTACCATGTAGAATTCCTCCTCCAAATAACCGTTTAAGAAGGCGGTTTTCACATCCATCTGCCAAATTTCATAGTCATGAAAAGCAGCAATCGCTAAGATTATCCGAATGGAACGCAGCATATCTACGGGTGCAAAAATTTCATCATAATGCAATCCTTGTACTTGAGTGAAACCTTTTGCCACTAGTCGTGCCTTATAGGTGTCTGGTTGTCCTTCTACGGAATGCTTTATCTTATAAAGCCATTTGCACTGAAGAGGCCGTACCTTATCAGGCAAATCAACAAGATCCCATACGTCATTCTCATACATGGAGTCCATCTCGGATTGCATGGCTTTAAGCCATAGCTTAGAGTCGGAACAGGTCATGGCACCTTTAAAGGTAGCGGGTTCCTTACTCTCTAGGAGTAAAACAATATCTCTCTCATTCTCCTCGACCATACCAATGTATCTGTCTGGAGGAATGGAGACTCTACCCGACCTCCTAGGTTCCATAGGGATGTTAACCGTAGCAGAAGTTGAAGGAACCTCTTCCTCCATTGGTTGCTCGGTTGTTGGTTCTTGAATCTCCGACAGATCGAAAGCTCTATTACTTGACTTATTCTCGAGAAACTCTTTCTCTAAGAACTTCGCACTAGCCGCATGATAAGTGAATATTTGTATGGTTTTAACCCCCAATTTAGCTCGGTTTTGTATGTCATTTGTGCTTTGTTAAGCCACTTTATGAGCTAATATCGTCTTCTAGGTGAATTCCTATGTTCTAACCTGTTTTGTAGAGAAAATGACGTTTCTATGCCCTTTTTCTATATTCTCGAGCATTTGCCTAGAACCCGACGATGTGAAGAAGCAACCTTTCCCAAGTGAAAGGCATTTCAAGAAGGTTCACTAATTCAAAAGAGAGAAGAAGCAAAGACGGTTTCGTAGTTGTCGAAAGATCAATCAATTAGACGGGAGAATTCATCGCTTTACATCATACCCTATCAACAAACCCGATTGTATAAGTCAAGAGGGATGTTGGAAGTCAAGTCAAAGCGAAGGAAGATGAAACGTTAGTCAAATACTTCTAGATGACAACTTACCCGATCGGGTAAGTGTGTACCCGATCGGGTATGTGTGCTGCTTCGAGCATTGCGGCTCCTTTATCCTATTTTTGACCTATGTGTTTAATGCCCGACCTCTTCTCCACGAAACCCTAATACTTTAAATAGATGCTCTAGCCCTCATATCATATCATCCATCTCTTCACACAACATCTCTTCTCTTCTTACATTTCTCTTTAGTTTAGTTCTTCTTCTTTCTTAGTTTAGTTTAGTTTTAGTTTTCTCTAGTTTAGTTTAGTCTATTTCTAAGTTTTCTTCAATTGTAGTTGTTCTAGTTGTAATTGGAATTCAAGTTTCCGGGTTTGCATTTCCTATTCAAGTTCTTATTCCATTTCAATCTTTGCTCATCCTTTTTCGGTAAGCTTTATTCTCGTCTTTACATTATAGTTTCATTTTCTTTTAGTATTTCCTTTATCATGTTTATCATTCTTAGTTTTATAATCTTAGTTTCCTTTTCATTGTTAATCATGCATAAGTAGTCACCCTTCTAGGGTGTAGGATAGCCATGTTAGATTAATTGAAAGATGATAATTGGATAAAAGAAATTGTGCTTTTAAAACGTTGTGTCTATGCATGTTTGGATTGTAACGATAGTTATCGATTTTTGGCCAAAATCATTTGACTAGTATGGAATTCTTTTCCAAAGTAGACATACGAGATTTGAATAGACAAAGCATGACATAGTGGATTAAGACCTAGTAAATCGCACTAAAAGCCTGCTAGACCATCTGATCTATGATTGTAATGAACACATCATTCTTACGAACTCACAATGAATTATTTGCATGTTCTAAATCCAATTTCATCAATATGTTAATCTACATGTGTGAACCTACTTCCCTATATTCTTTTCTTTATTGCATTGTTATTATTTAGTAATTAGTGACAAACATTTGCCAATCGTCCAAGGTAGAGTTCTAACCATAACTATTCACAAGTATCTCCCGTCTCCCCGAGATCGACCCCTTACTTCCCTAATTACATTAATTTGTTGTTAGCCTAGTCTGGGTTATTTATCTTTGATTAGGGTACGCGACGACCCCGATCAAATTTTGGCGCCGTTGCCGGGGAGCACGGTTTTGTTCATTTGTGATTAGTAGAGTTTTACCTTGTCTTTTTCCTTTTTCTTTTCTTTTGTCTTGAGGAACACTTGTTCCTTGAGATTTTTCTCATCTTTTCCTTGTAGTGTAGTGACTGTTTTCAGGTAATAGGAATATTTTTCTTTCAAAGGGATTGCTTTATTTTCTCTCAATGACTATCTATTTCCAACATCCACAATGCGAGAATGAGCCTTTCCATGATTACCTCGACCGATTTTATCGCTAATCTAACCATATTATCTCTCTTGGGTATACCCTTGATGAGACCTACATGAGAGATGTCGTGCTTCATGGAATGCTCATTAAGTGTCGTAGCCTGGCTATGCAATTGAGTGCTGGAAGTTTTTATCATAAGAGAGGAAAGGAACTTTGGATTTTCTTGGACTTTATGGCATCCCAATCTCTGGATGAAACGTACCGGCGGTTGAGAATCCAAGAGCAAATCAATGAAATCAGGGCTCAACTTCAAATACTCAAAGGAAGAAAGGAAGAATCCACGTTTAAAATTTGTAAGCCAATCAGTTTTCCTTATGCTTTTTCAGCCCCCCCATGTGAGTCTATTTTCTCCTGTGCTTTTTCATGTCCCCCATGTGAGTCTAATTCTCCCCAATCATATGAATTAATAGATGACGATGATGATGGTCCAACCTTTTTTATTGGAAGTCACTCTAATGTCGTTCCATTTGACAATTTTGAGACCCCCATTATTGATATTAACCATATGGTAGTCGAGACTTTAGACAAGGATGTTGTTAAGCCCATTTGTGACTCCAATGGAGAGTGGTCGATCGAGTCATCAGATTTCTTTGAAAATCCTTTCGCTAAAGATATTCCGGATTTATTTGAAAGTGATACTGGGTTTTGTGAACCTAGCCTTGAAATTAAGTGGGATCAACCACCCATTTTTGATTCCCAATCCTTTGATTCACCCTACCCCCAATTAGAGTCCACTAATGATATTTTGGGAACTAATTGTTTGTTCCATGATCTTAAATATTTCACTCCATCTCTCACTGACGAGCGGAGCAGTTCAGTGGTCATCTATGAAGTTTGTCATGCGCACAATGATAAGATATATCAATTCTTACCTTCAATATTTCATGCCTATATCTTGTCAATTGCTTACATATGTTTTTGTATATCTCATGCGCAGGTATATGATCGACTTCTAAGGGCATTGACATGCTTTTTAAGGCACAAAGAATGATTTTCATTAATAAAGAGTCTAGCAAGACATTTAACTTGCGCTTCTCGGGAGGCAACCCGTGTTCCTTTTCTTTTTGCATTTTTATTTTTGTATTCCCTTTTTCATTGTTAGGATTTATTTTGCAGATGAAAGAGTTTTTGAAAAATCTATAAAGACCTTCCTTGTCAAGTCCAAAAGACTAGCTTGGGGGAGTCCGCGCTGACTAGTAAGCTTCACTCTTCTTTCATTTTTCCTTTTCCCCGTTAAGCATCTCATTGCATATTTTGTCTTTGTGCTCACATTGAGGACAATGTGATGTTTAGCTTGGGGGAGGGATTGCATTTTCCCATTTTGCATTTTAGTTTATCATTTTTCAAATTGTGAATAAAAGAAAGAGAAGATTTTTGAGAAAATTTAAAAAATTTGTGAACACAATTGAATGCTTTTCATGCTTTGCTTGCTTGTTTACTATGCTATCATGTTACATTTCCCAAACTTAGAGCTTTCAAAAGATAATGATTCAATATTCATTGAATTGTGCATACATGGGGAAGTCTTGTACACAGTAGGCATGGAATGAATCTATAGATGAGTACGCTTGATCTTGACATTTGGCAAGTTACTTATATTGTAAGGTAGAACCTCCTTAGACTGGTACATCTATACCCAGTCTCATTTAGGTGTGTGTAGTTCTCCTTGTGATGTGTGTCATGTCAAAACGCATAAGTATGGTTCTCATTTCATTTCTATAAGCAATGCATTCATGATTCACTATGATTTGAAGCCTTTTTCACTTTAATTTGCCCCTCAAAATAAGCCCCTTCTTTCTAATGCTTCACAAAATAATAGCTACATACAAAAACTGCCTACCTTTTGAGCTATTAGCTAGACTATGGTGTATGGGTGCTCTTTTGAGAAGATTTTGTTCCTTAATGACAAAGTGAATTTGGAGAACGAAAAATATTCAAGAAGTGATGTTCGAAAGAAAAGAAAAGGAAAGAAAAAGAAAAAAAAAGAAATAAAAGAAGTTGTGAGTATCTCCTCAAAATGTCAAATCAATAGAAGGAGTTTACCCTTGTGTTTCGTGTGGAATAAGCCAAATTGTTACTTCTGGCTTCATCGTTCGTTTTGTGAGAATTAATCGAAAGTTCGGATTGAGTATTCATTTATCATTGGTCAGTTGCTAGCTCATTCTAACCTTCACATTGACCATAACTATTTGTCCACCTTTCACCCATTTCTCAAAGCCTTCTTCATTGTTTCGGCTTCTTTTCTGTGTGCATTGTGATCTTTGACTTGTGTTTTGAATTGTTTACCATATTAGACTGCGGACACATTTTCATAAGTCGTAGATAGGTGAGTGTCTCAAAACATTTACACAAAAAGAAATCACCTTTTACATACAATGAGTGTTCGAGTGTACCGTGAGAGTCCATTTGTCAAAAGATCATGCAAGAGCCGAAATTCTGTAGTGAAATCCTTTGCGCTACGCCGTTATGTAAATCTCAGCCATTTTTATGTATCATTCTTGCCCACGTTGCTTTTGGGTTATGATTCATTATGTTTTCAAAGCTTTATGTTGAGATTTGTTTCTTGATGGTATAGTAGCCAATGCTTGCAAGCAA
>JAIUZE010003561.1:0-17241 GCA_022085475.1 Heliosperma pusillum
TAAGCTATTCTGATTTTGATCCTATCCCACTGCCTCATGGCTCTTACGAAGGACAACCTAGAATATGTGCCCTTGAAAAAAAATTGCTTCATAAAATGCATTGACCCTTCTTGACTTTACGAAGTAATAGAGAGTTATTGAGCCATTTGATTATCCAATTGTATTCCCATCCGAAAGGATTGTGAGCGTTTGACCCAATTGAAAATGGAGATGTGAAATCAGCTGTGTCTATGGAAATAAAATTCCACAATTTGTTAGACGATTGATAATTGTAATGTGGGATTGGTATTCTTGATCGACAATCCCAAAAGACCGAAATGATAGCTAAGTACCTGGCTCGTGTCAAGGGATCTATTTCGTAATACAATTATACTTTGGTGTTGTCGTTAGCCTGTTTGTTAGTCAGATGGTAAACTGTCTCTGTTGCACCATTGCATGAGTGTTCCCTTGTGAGGAATATTTGATCCTATAGGGTTCTACGAAAATGATTCACTTTCGCTAGTTTTGTAGTAAGATTTGACAACATGACTCAGTAGTTTGGTGTGCTTTTAGTTATTGTGAAGTAGCATTTGTAAGGTGCAATTCTCTAGGCTATTTTCATCACGAGTCATCCGGAAACCGCCATTTGTGTTGCTAACACAGTGTTAAGGTACGACACAAGAGTAAGCCTACTCACACCTAACTTCCCTCTTTACCTGGATATTTACTGAAGCTGTGGAGGTGCTTAGGAGGTTATTCTAGAGCTGTAGAAAAATGTAATTGCCAATCCACGTTTGTTTTGTGCATCAGCTTACTAATTTCAAATATCTTAATACTGAATACAAATTTTGTGAGCTTTTCTATAAAGATATGCAAAATGTATTTTCTATAGAATTTGATCCTTTGAGAGACGGTATCTGTTGAAGATACTCGTCGGATTCTTGGATCTATTTATGTTTGGTGATATCCTCTATCATATACTATACCTACTTCTGGCTTTTGGAATTTTGGACTTATCCTGGTTATTTGACCATCTCCAAATCTTTCCTTGTACTCTTCTTTTACAGCCAGTAAAGACCTTCTCGGCAAGGGTTAGAGTCTTCCCTATATGGACTTGATTAATATTCGTACAAACGTAGAAGTGGTTGCATGTCTATTGATATTCGTCGTTTTATATGGTCTCATGTCATAAAGACCCCACCACTGTGTTTTAAATAAAAGAATGTTGAAAATATATAGAATAATGAAAACATCGTCGATGACAAAGCCTTGATCACTAAAATAAAGCAGAGAGAGCTGACATGTAGTTGATCTAAGTTTCTGTTAATTGATGCTTATGCCCGCTAGACATGTATAACTTATGTGCTTGACAGCTCATGAGGAATGGTATGGGCAGTCTTTTTAGTTTCTTTGTGGGATAAGGCAGTGGGTATTTCGAAAAAGTATTCCAAGTACATTTGTCTAATTGAATCAGGCCTTTTTAGATAACATGGTTTCTTTACTCTTTTTTGTGACCTTGTTCATTCAGACTTTCATGGAAGAATCTGAAACATTTTTGTAATTAATAGTAAAAAATAATATAATTATCAGAATGGGGAGGCATGAAACTAATAATAAAAAATGAGTCCACACTCCACGGACGCAATTTTTCTTCTTCTTAGGATTAGATAAAAATCGCTGAGCGATAAAGTTACTGAATGGCTCAGCGATTGTGCAAAATTTTATAAAGCACTCAGCTAGTAAGTGGTTTTCCTCTGATTTGTTTTTTCCAAGTTTCTGCAATTTTGAAGTCTGGAGAGTCGTTGAGTCACTACGCAACTTTAGCCTAAGATCATCCTATCTTGCTGCAAATCTTGAAAATAACCAGAGCCATGGTTTAATTCAACCTCATGATATAAGCTTCAATCCCAGCCCTTAATTATTTTATTTTTGAGCATTAATTAACAAAATTGAGAATTTGTCTTTTGCATTTATGTTGTGTTCGTTGGAGGATGCATTTGTATGGCTATTTCATCTTTTTCATGCAGAAAGTGAGTTTTAGAGAATTTGATATGTTTATGTGATGGGGGTGCTGACAAACTGACAGATCATTGTCATACTGTGGTATTTTGTTATTTAGTTCCCGAAAAGATTGTTGCTTTGCTCGACAGGATGTAGTGCATAGTTGCTGTATTGTTGGATTTTGGTGTTTGTTACAAAAATCAGGCCTTATTGATCGTTTGGTGGGGATTGTGAAAGAATATGGTGAAGCTGTGAGCAGGTCATATTATGTTTCTTAACTTGATATATTTTATGAGTATGTATGGTTTTCAAAGAAAGGACACCAAGGTGGAGGCATCCATGCTCTAAAATCACCTAGCGGTTGATGTTTATGTACAAAACGAGAGTTGCACTAAAGTCACCTAGCGGCTGAAAAGTTGACCGTCTTTCAGGAAGCAGTGGATTTATTCTATAAATACTAAAACATATAAAGTTAATAATGTTATTTAGTGAGAAAAGGATACAACTCTTGGCCGTCCCTTTCCTCCCCTTTTGCGCTCTATGTGTGCTGATTTCCCACAATCACTGGCTTCCTTTAAATTCGATTTTGTTATGACATCCAAATGTTTTAATCAGCTAGTGTATTTCTTGCTTGTAATTGTCAGTATTATCATCATGTAGCTCTAATGATCGGTTTTCTTCATATACATGTGTAGTCTAAGAGCACAGTTTTTGTGGGACTGGGCTTTTCTCCCCCCCCCCCCCCCCCCCCCGTAATGTCCTGATTGCCGTTAATTTCTTTTTGTTGCTACTTTTAAATTCGTTTGCAGTGTCATACTCCCTCTGTTTGGTTGAATTCCATACTTTTGTTTAATCTATATGTCATATGTGTGACTATGTGAGGTGTATTTTAGTCAAACCTATGGAATTAAACCGGACAGAGGGAGTTGTTTTTGACATATTTATCATTTCATGATGAAGATTTCTCTTCATACCATCACCTTTTGACGGGACCGTCATGAAAGGCACTAGATAATCAGATTGAATGGTAGGATATTAACGTTTTTACTTATTTCGGAAGGGCCGAAAGATGCTGGAGATTGATTAGTATTTCCAGACTCCAGCTCACCACTTGACCTGGGAAGGCTCCTATTTTGTTGTGGTATTTTCTGTAACGGAATAGAGTAGAAGAGTACCATGATGCCATTTATTCTCGGAAATTGACTGGTGGGTGTTGTGCTCTGCTGAATGTTTGATGGACTGTTTAAATCATCAGAAATTGTTTTATTTGTGTCCTTCGTCTCCCTGATATTTTTGAGTAGTTTTTGCACTTCATTTATCCTTGAGCTAAAGATGGCATGTGTGGCCTTTGCGGTGTAATAGTAGGTAGGATGCATTATTATTTTAAGATGCATGTGCCTTTTCTGTAAACTTTTGTAGAGCTTTTGTCGCCCCAGTGGATATTCAAGCATTTTCAAGTGAGTCCAAGAGTAAATTACTGGCTCGGTGCAAAGGGAAAACTGTTAAATACTTTGGTCAAGCTGTGAAGGAAATATGTGAGGCCTTTGAAGAGTCGCAAAAGCATGGGGACATACAAGGGGGTTTCAGGCATACGACTAATGTTAATGATGGGAAAATGAACGGATCTTATGCAGAGTCGACCACAATTCTGAAATGTGGAGAATCTTGTAATGATGTACTTGAGCGCGCCTCTTTGTTGTGTAATTCTGCTATGGGAGATAAACAAACTGCTACTATGAAAGATTCTTCTGCTCATAGACATGAGAATATTAAACCGAAAAAGGAATCAAGTAGTTCTTCTACAGGCCATGTTCAAGCATTATCCGCAGTTCTACCAAGCAAGGAAAGAACAATTTCACATGAAAATAAAACTGGTTCTGCCTGTCGTAAACGCAGTGCTGGTACTAAAGATACAACAGTGTCACTAGAAGATTCAGGTCATCTTAAGGTTTCTGTTGGCGAGGAAAAGAAGTCAGCAATTAGAGATAAGTCAAAGGATATAAAGGTTGGGGTGAAGAGAAAGATTGAGGGTGTAAATTGTCATGCAAATGACGGCAAATCTGCTGGGCATTTTGGGGATGGTACACCCGGGAAATTTTCCAATGGCGGACCTCCTAAAAGATTGGCTTCAGATCTAGACAAGCTCGAGTTAAACGACCAAGGCAATGCGTCAAAGAACCTGGTTAAATGCTCGAAGCTGTCGGCAGCTGCGAAGAGTTCTCCACAGATTTTGGTCACTAATGCTGAGGTACATGTGGATGGTGTTTATCCACGGCAGTTAAAAGGCCAAGATGGCAATGATCAATTGTTGTCTGTTAAGAAGGCAAAACTTGTAGACAGGTTAACTGATGTCTTGAAGGAATCAGTTTCTAGGAATGAAAAAAGTGACTTGGAGGCAGAGATGCCTGATGATGAAGATGTTCCACTTGTAGTTAAGCGTCGTCAGTATGCATTGGATGCAGGGTCCAATAACTGTAAAAGAAGTTTGGGTATAGCTTTGAAAAATGATGTGCTGAAGAAAAGAAGAGCTGTTCGGTTGTGTGACGACGACGACGAGGAGCCTAAAACTCCACTTCATGGAAATTCAATGAAACCTGTCGTCGTCGTTAGTTCATCTGAATTAGTATCAGATCCTGTAAAGAAAAATGAGAATGATGTATCTTCTAATTGTACTGGACAAGATTTGTTGGCTTTTCAAGATAGAGATGTCTCTCACATGGATTATCAACCATCTGCTAAGTCAGCTGGGGAGTCTTCTCTTGGTTCTGTTCTGCCGTTGAAGGTCGATAGTTCTATTAATGCAAATTTGTCTCATAGCCCTTTATTAAAAGCATTAGATAAGCGTGTGGTGAAAGAGAGTCTGACAGATGTGATATCTCCGACGAAGTCCCCCCAGGTTTTTCCTGCTGTTAATATGTCAGTTAGCCAACAAAAGCTTAATAAATCTTTGACGAAGGTGACCAATTCGGTTTCTCATAGTAAGGCTCAAGTTGTTCCTGGTAAAGACCCTACTTTTGCTTCTGGTGGATCAAACTCTTCTCAGACTAAAGTTCATGCAAAAAAAAGTAAAAAACCTTTTTCTGGGGAGAGGGCTCGAATTCCGCCAAAAACAGGTGCGAAATTGACTGAGGTAGCTCTTTCTGTAGAGAACCACAAAGAGCTTGACTCCGAGCTCAGCGGAAGGTATACTTTATTCTGCTTCTATTTTTCTTTCTTATGCTTCTTGATTTTTAATTCTGTTTGATTTTGCAAGTTTCTCATCTAAAACTAACAGACTTGAAGATACTAGAGACAAATATGGTTCTTTGGTGGAGTTAAAAGCATCAGATACTAGCAACTCTATAAAAGATTTGATTGCTCAGGCTAAAAGGCGACAAGCCAACATGCAAAATCTGCCTCCTGGCAGTGGGGATTCTGTGATAGCTCCTATTGCTGATCTTTTGGAGAAGAGTCCAAGCCCATCTACTTCAAGTCAGGCTTTTCGTGCTGGTGGGGTCAATGTGACACAACTTGATGCCCAGGGAAATGAGTCTCGAGGACGTATTGCTTCCCCATCTCTTTGCTCCCCAAAATTGGCATATGAAGAATCCGATGAAAAGGGATTTAGTTTAGGAAATCCTTCAGCAGGAAGTACTCTTAGCGGCGGCACAGAAGCAGCTGTTGCACGTGATGCTTTCGAAGGGATGATTGAGACACTTTCAAGGACCAAGGAAAGTATTGGTCGTGCTACCCGTCTTGCAATTGATTGTGCAAAGTATGGGATCGCAAATGAGGTTAGTCTACTACTTCCTCCCATTTGATAAATAGTTGCTGTTCTCATTTTTTATCGCTCCTTGTTTGGTGACTTTATAATGGTAAAGTTACTATTGTTGCTACATGACTGTTACATATTTACACGTTACATATTATTGCTATATGACAGTTACATATTTACACGCTATGCCATTGCTAAACCAATTTCTATTTTGTAACTTAATCTGTTAATCTTTTACCCTACTCGTTAATTACTTCCCAATGACCCAATTGCCAAACCCCTTTCCTTCACCTATCAGTCACCTTTTCTCTCCACCACCCACCGACCACCATCCACCATAGACGTGCTTTGCAGATAAAAAACTGTTGGTTTCCGTATTTGTTTCTGCTAGAATGGATGGTATGTATGCCTTCTGCGACTGCAGTTTTTTGTTCCTTATGAGTGTGTGGACTTGGTTGGGGGATTTATAGTAAATTTTGGGCTTATGGTGGCACAATTTTGATAGTTTGCTTCTCATGTTTGGAGGTAGACGGCGCAGTTTGTGATGTACTGATGTACTGGCAATTTAAATGGATATTTCATTAGCGGGTATTGCCTATTTTTTTAAGGGTAGTAGAGTATTTCATAGTGCTGCCTGAAGGTCCAGGTCCTGGATAGGGCTAAAGGCCATAGAGTTGAGAGGATCTCTGCGTTAAGAGGTAATTCTTTGTATGAGAAAGTTTTAAAGGCTCTAGACGGTTTGTTTCTCAATGGAAGTAGTTACGTTTGGTAGGCTTCATTATTGTTCAAAGTGTCTCTTTACTTGTATTGGTGTTAGGTTCGGTTGACATTTGAATAAGCTTTTTATCCTTTCTTTTGTGGCCGCTATCTAGTTATGTAATTATTAATACACTTTTTTTTTGCATTTCAACCTAATCTATAGGTTGTGGATCTGCTCATCCGTAAGCTGGAAAATGAGTCAAGCTTCCATCGTAGAGTAGATCTCTTTTTCCTGGTGGACTCCATCACCCAATGTTCACATGGCCAAAAAGGTGCAGTACAAACTACTGAAATTTGAGCTTGATGCGTTAGTAACCTATATGGCTACTACTGATAGACTAAACTAATCATCCATTTGTGATGGTCATGACTTTCAGTTCTGCGTGTGTGTTTTCAGGTGTTGCAGGGGCTTCATATCTACCTATTATTCAAGCATCATTACCCCGCCTTTTAGGTGCTGCTGCTCCACCTGGTCATAGTGCTCGAGAAAATAGGCGACAGTGCTTGAAGGTAAGTACTATGATAGTATGATATGAAGTTGTCGGAATATTTCATTATAAGCAATCTTATTTGCTCAACCTTCAGGTTTTGCGGCTGTGGCTTGAGAGGAAGATTTTGCCAGAATCAGTCCTTAGGCCCTTTATGGATGATATTGGAGGAGCAAACAATGCTTCAAGCAGCGGGATTTCCTTTAAACGTCCATCAAGAGTTGATCGTTCTGTGGATGATCCTATCAGAGGAATGGAGGGCATGCTTGTTGATGAGTATGGAAGGTTGGTTTTGTCATTCACTTCCCCCTAACAATCTTGTGGTGGCAGGTTGATATTTTTCGTCTCCATACTTAGATTAGATGCTGTATGGCTTATATCTCTTTGGTTAGAGCATCTTGTGTGTTGTCTTCTTGTGTCTTGTTAATTGTTATGTCCGGGGAGTATTTTTGCTTTAGGATGGCAGACCACATCAAGGTATTTTGTATACGTATAAAAAGTGGCCGCGAACGTATTTTGAGGTTCAGGTGCTATTATTTATGCTCAATGACCAAGATTAAGCCACGGCAATCAATCCCATGATCAAGATATCTGATATGGAATACCATGATCTCATGGGGTTTTTCCTCAGCTAACAGCTCCATGAATGATCTCATAAATTACACAATCAAACGTGAAAAGTAAAACCTTGTGTAGTTTGCTAAGATTATCCCTTTGTTTGTATGTAAAGCGTTGGAGGGAAAAGAAGAGAACAATTCCCCTTGTTCGGATAGAAATTTAGATTGGAGGGAATCGAGGGGGTGGAAAATGGAGGAGGATCGATTTTCCCTTCTACAAGTCTAATTAAAATCCCTCTAATGTAGGAATGTTTTGGAGGAAAAAAATTAAGGCTCTACTCTTGACTCTTCCTTCCCTACCCGTCCGTCCCTCCTCTTCCCCTCCATCCCATCATGTCCCCTTCTCTCGTTCTATTTTATTATTTAAACGAAGCGTAAGAGGACCGTTATTCTTTACTCTGTAGAGTGTACAGCTATTTAGGTGGATGACTACCGGAGTATTCCAAACTTCATTTACGAGGAACTCACAACAGTGAAAATGTGCGAATGGTTAAATGATGGTATTTCTGATGAAGGCAATGTTGATGTCGTAGAAGTATCCTATGATGCGATGGTACTGTGATGCGCCTTGCTTTTCAATCAGTCATACGAATTCAAACCTGTCATTCATCCAT
The DNA here is from genome assembly GCA_022085475.1 of Heliosperma pusillum. Taxonomy (NCBI): domain Eukaryota; kingdom Viridiplantae; phylum Streptophyta; class Magnoliopsida; order Caryophyllales; family Caryophyllaceae; genus Heliosperma; species Heliosperma pusillum. Next base: position 8,213 of record JAIUZE010003561.1, read on the forward strand.
CACCTCAAACAGTAGTGATAGCCAACCATCGCTTGTTGGCCAAGTATCGTCTTAGCTATTTATTATAGGGCATATCAGTAAAATGTCGACTTTCTTTTGTAGCCTTTACGTATCAGATGGCAATTTTAAATTTTTAATGACAGTTGATCATTGATTTCACTACCTTTGTTCCTATTTCAGCATAAATATCAATTACCTTCTTCATCTATGTAAGTTGTGGGATTGAGTGTGGATCTCTTTCACTTTTTACATCCTTGCTACTATTACTAAGATATCAGTTTACTACGTAAGTGCTCTTCTGACAAATAACATTTCTTTATCGTGGATGCAGTAATGCTACCTTTAATTTGCCTGGATTTTTAACTACTCATGGATTTATTGATGACGAGGAAGATGAGGATGATACTCCGCATACCCCTCACAATCAATCTGAAGCTTCACCTCTGCTACAGCGATGCACGAGTGCTTCAGTCGGGCCAGAAATAGGGAGTGTTACACCAAATGATAAACGTCACCATATATTAGAGGATGTGGACGGTGAGCTTGAAATGGAGGATGCAACTGCGCACCCAAAGGATGGAGCCTTTTCTACCTATGATTTTTCTAATAAAGATGAACAAGAAGGTCAATTGGATACTGAATTGGACGACTCTACTAATAATATTGTTGAGTCTCCTACACTTGATGGTTCTCCTCCACTGCCTCTAGAATCTCCTCCTCCACTTCCCCCTCTACCCTCTTCACCTCCCCCACCACCGCCACCACCATCATCGCCTCCGCCTCCGCCACCACCACTTCCACCTTCGACTCTGTCTTCTCAGCCCCCGTCACTACCTTATTTGCTTCCCCCAGGCCCTCCTCAAGCCGGAAACGTTCCGCCTTCAGCTCTATTACAACCTTTGATGGCTCAAATGGTACTACATCCACCTGCTGCGGCTCCTTCTGTACTGGTACTGTTAACTTCAGATTAGCCTACTCATTCTGTACTCTTTTGTGTTTCAAAGGCTTGGCCTTTACTTTATTTTGCTTGTTTTGATGTTCTTCTTTTTCAGGTAGGACATGCTGGTCAAATGACTAGAAATACCTCACAACAGATTTCTCGTTTTGTGCCTGCTGCATCAGTGTCTAGGCCAATGGAGTATGCGCCAACTGACATGCATCCAGGATCACTTCCTGGCCCATCCAATCAGCAATTTCAACATCAGCAATTTCAGCCTCCACAGCCAACATTTGTGCAAAGAGCTTTCACACAGATTTCATTGCCTCAACCTCCTTCGGTCCCATTTGCATATAAAAATCCCCCAGTTCAGCAACATTTACCCCATCCTCGCTCCCATCTTCCTGCATTTTCCCAGCCCCAGTCTCTTACATACCCGGCTTCAAATTTAGAAGGCTTGAGACGGTTTAGTGATGAGCAGTTGAGGTCGGCCACTGCTGACTATAAAACTGATAATCATCACAATGCATGGGTTAATGGGGGGCGGCCACAGTCATATCCAACCGCAACTTTTATGGGAGAAGGTAGCGTGTGTTCTTTTTTATGATGAAGTGATAGCCACTGGATTCAGTTCTTGACGCAATTTCTGTTTTGAGTCATTTAACAACAGCCTCTTTGTGTGGCTAACACATGGGTAAAGCTGCGTACAACCGACCCCCCCCCCCCCCCCCCCCACCCACCCGCAATTTGCGGGAGTCCTTGAGGCACTGTTGTAATGTTATTTGTTTTATATGTGTGTTTTCATTTTATGGTCTTTGTGAAAGGGATCATGTTTGTACCAACATAAAACCTTGTGTTGGTATAAGCTAAAATCATTGAAAGTCAACATAGATATATAGCTAGAATTTAAAATTCAACGAAAGATGATTGATAATGTGCTTCCTGCTTTGCTGATGTAAGGGTAAAATTGTCACCGTGTTACATTTAAACTTTTAAAGTCTCAAGTGGATTATTATCTTTGGTTAGACATTTTTTTTTTACCTTTCATCGCAATACTTCATTTGGAAGTTCTATGTTTGACTTCTGAAAGTCATTTTCTGGTGCTTGTGCTCACAGAGCAATGTTTCTGCTTGTTAATCCAAGTGCAAAAAAATTTTCCCCTCAATTTTGGTATTTCTTTGTTGCTAGGCAACCCCAAATCTATTTGTGATCAAGTGTTTCTTGTGGGTTATTGTTTTTGTTCTTTTAGGCATGTATTTCTCAGCTTATCAATGTTTTGTGTGAATTTTTGTTCTCCCACTAGCTTACCTTTATGGATGTTTTCCTTTTTTTTTTTTTGTGAAATCTTATTTGGTTCTGAAATTATGTTTTGATACTAAAGAAATTTAGCTCTGACTCAAGTATTAATTTTTTTATAAGCCTTACGGTTATGGTCCTTGTGGTATCTTTTGAAAGGGAATGTGGGTAAAATTCTGAGCCAGATGTATCTTAACCTTTCTACAGCTGCAGCATCATTAGTTTATTCTAATTTAAAGTGTATGTTTGTGCAGTCAGTAGCTTTTTTATCTGTTTGCTTGCTATCTGTGTTTTTTGTCACCGTTGCAGGCTTGCAGCTGTCCTTTGTTCTTGTACTTGGTCTTTCTTAATTTTTAGTACACCTTTCTGCGTGCATCATGTAGGTTTCTATTCGTTTGGTGGATTATGTTTGCTTCTTCTTGTCTATCTCTTTTTTTTCCCTTCCCAATTTTAAATGCTGTCTTTCATGAGGCAGTAGCTATTGATTGCATTATGATGTCAATTACATTGCTTTTGTATGCATGTCATTAGTCCGAGCTTAGATAATTTGATTTTTGACAATCTGTATACTGCTACATGTTCTATAGTCACGAGCTGTTTGATATTGGGAGTTTCTAAGTGGTTATTATTTGAGCAGCGTATTTTCGACCTCCTGAGAGGGCACCGACAAATACCTTCAGACATCCGGGCTCTGCTGCAAATTCTGCTCTTGGGGGTCCTTCGTCCTCAGGTATACTTCTTTCTTTACTGAATTCTGGAGAGAAAGAGGGGAGGGAGACATTAAAACGTATTTGGCTTGTTTGTTAACTCTACTTCGTTACCCTCTCCAGGACATGGTATTAACCAAATGCTACCTTCAAGGCCTGATATCTCGTCCCTTAATTGTTGGAGGCCAGCATAGGCATCAGATCTGTGTCCACAGCGTGAAAATTGTGAGCTTGTTGGCCTCGAAATACTGGATGCTTAACTAAGATGTCATACCTGAAGTTGAGCAATTTTGGAAATACTGTACATATACACTTCACAGTATTACTCGGCGCCTCAAATGCTCTCCTGTCAATGTCGGGGTAGGGGGTCCAATGTACGTAAATCTTACCCTTGTGTTGAGATTACGATTCTGTTTCTGGATGACTAGTAAGTATAGATTGTGTCGATCTACTTCTACTTTATTACAATACAAAAGCAAAAATGGTTTAGATAACTATTTTGCCTTTTCCTATCATAACAGAAATCCTTATTGAAAATTAGCCTTGCAAACCTTAGAATCAATTCTTATCCTTGACAGGAGTATTTTGCCCTCACATATACATATACCGTTGTGCTAACTCGAAAATTTAGCAATGGTGTCATCAAATATTGAATTTCTTTAGGTTTCTCGGAGAGGAAGATGCATGGCATGAGGTATCTCAGATAGGAAGACGCATTGCTCATGCCATGCATCTTCTGATAATTGTCTCTCAGCATATGTATTGGTGGTAGAATTTTTTATTTTTTTTTGCAATATTAGAATTTAATGCGTCTTCTAATGATTTTGATACTGACTGCAAAAAGTGTTTTTGTGAATTTTTTGGTGTTTTAGATTTAACAACTTTGTCTATTTATTATTACATGCTCCAATTAACGAGTTAAATGATTTTTTACTGTGAAATGTTAAATGCTAAATGGAAATTTGGATGATTAATTACCACTCGTTCTGATGATTAATTCTGCAGATGAGATGTTAATTGCTAAATGGAAATCATATTTTTGACAATATTACCTCTTCTCATCAAGAGTCCAAGTTCGACTCTTTGAGGCTATTATTCATTCGGAGTCATTTTTCGAACCAATTTTTTCTTCTTGTAAATTTGTGTACGGGTGTTAACATCTAAGATTCTAAGGTGTTTTAACGCGGTCATCATTCACATGGTGTCTTTTTTTAGATCGATTTCATGCATATAGGCAATATCTTGTAAAAAAAACGGAAAGAAAACCGTCTCTGAATTTGTAATTTCAAAAATTGTGTCAAAGGTGACTCGACAGCATTTTGCCGTCTTGAAGGTGACTCGTTACGAGAGGAGATGCTACGAGAACGAGAACGAGAACGAGAACGTGCGGGGTGTTGTGATGGATTGTGTAAGATTAAATTCGTCCTTAAAATCCAACTTGTGCAAATATGTTCCATCCAATTCAATATTAGCCCACGGTTGCTGTAAACTATGTTTAGTAGCCTTAGTAAACACTATTATATACTATAATAGTATAATTTGTCATTTCCGTATTTCTCATACAAATTTCTACGATTTTGACATGTGAATAGATTTTAATTGAAATGTTTATATTGAGCACACTATCTTTGTATAATGGAGCTTCATTTTTGTAGAATACATATTTGATTGGAAAACCCATACTGGTTAAAATGGTTATTTGAGTTTAAGGAATGGGATTATTAGTTTGATTTGTATTTATCCAATTATGCCGACTCGACTCCTCTACTTGTACATATTTTTCTTATCCATTATGTGGAGTATTTGGTGCGTCATGAGGAATTTGATCTTCATGACTCCAGCCTCCAGCCTCCAGCCTCCAGGACTCCAGTTTTTCTGATAATTGCTTTTTTAAGATACAATCTCATGCAGTCATGCTGCTTCTTTCTCTATTTTGGCTAAGGAATAAGGATAAGTTGACTTCTTTGAAGAATGGACTACTCTAGAACCAATCCAAGTCATGTTGTCTTTAGAGATAGTATAATGAATTGTTTGACGTTCTTTTTTATGGGCGATGGTCATAACTATAAAGAAATCCAAGTTAAGGTTGATGTATGTAATTGACTGATTTCCTTTAAAACATCGTTGACTTTTTCAACTTTGACGTTTATATCATCAAATCGCTCGAGTGGTTGTTATGCTCTTTGCCGTGTTTTTCCTTAGTTCCATTTTATAGATTTAAAGTGTCTTTCATGCCTACTTTTACGGTTATTTTCTTATTGAATATTTCAGGTATCGCGTCGGGAAAGTGGAAATTATACTCGAAAAAGGGAGAACAACGTAAGCCGAGAGTATAAGATGGAGAAAGAGCCCGAGATAGGGTCTCGGTCAGCCAACAGGCAGCCGCGGGGCTCGCAATACCTGACACGCCTCACAAATGCAATAAAACCATATAGACTCTCAGTCGATCGGTCGGCGGCGGCCGATTGGCCGGCTAAGAGGCTTGATGAAGATTTTTGTTCCAATTCGAGTTTAGGCGCAACACATGTAGGAGGGGCGACAGGCTGCGGGTACCTGTTGCGCATTTTCAAATCTTCTTTGTGAAGACCCTCGTGTGTAATAGAATAGTATAAATAAAAAACCTAGAGCGAGTTGTTGGGACTGGTGAGTGTCGTTTTCGGGCCCATCAAACACATTTATTTACTTAAACTACCATAATGATAAGTCAAGGTCGAACCTCAACGACGAAGGGTGTTCAAGATGCTAAAGTCTAAGCTAGTCATGCTAAGTTCGTCACTATTTAAAAATGAGTTTGAAACTAAACTAAAACAAAAGGTATATGCAAGCAAATAGAAATAGAAAATACGATTAAACTTAGGAAAATAAGCGACAACTAATAAAAAGGGGGGTCTAGGATCAACGGGTTCAAATGGGTAAATCGGGTTCTAGTGAGTCTAGTCGATAAGTGAAGGGTAGTCACACTTGGGCAAGGTGAGTTGAGGCTCTCGTCTTACAATTTCTCCCCATGTCGGTCCTAGCTAGCTTTTGCATATACTAGGTCTTAACATGCCATCTATATGCGGTTCTAGCAACATCCGAGGCTTTCAGTCTTTCGGATATGCGCTAACAAGGTCACGAATCATACAAGAAGTCACTCAAGCATTTCATCAAACATGTGGACATATGGTATGCATAAGATAGAAGTAAGATGATAATCAATAAATCAACCCAACAAACATAGATTAACCCTCATTAAACCCCATAATGAGACGTAAATGGTTTACGTGTCTGGTAGTCATAAGTGAGCATATTGGGTCACACACATAAGGTACGAGATTAGTATAAATATAAGTCGTAATTTAAATATAACTAATTGGGCTCTAAAGTGGATTCAGCCCAACTGCGCGTCTAGGTTAGGTTTTAGGAAACTAACCTATGTATCTCATCGAAAGAGAAAAGAAGTTTTCTCAAGGTTGTCTTTCGTACCTTCTAGTACTAGCATACAATGCGTGGTATAGTGCATGTGTGGATACCGGTAGAGGCATCACATATGGGGTGCTATTTTTTGTTATGGTTATTGGATTTCTACATCAAATATACTTCTTATTATCGCTATTATTCAGCTACAGTAAGAGGTATGCTATTCATTTTATTTACTTGTTAATTTGTTTCATACTTGCAATTGATCCGGACTCAAAGGGTGTTCAAAACCCTACACGAGTATTCACTTCTACTCGGTCGAGCATTCTTATGTCTGACGTGTTTCGAGTTTCCTTATTACGGTTTTAGTTAATTCTTGTGTTAGTATAATTAGGAAACTCGTATATTATTATTAGGTTACGTTTTTAATACATTAGAACTCTAAAAAATTCTGGGGACTAATTTCTTAGTTTATTTCAATTTCCATCTTCTAATTAGTATTTTACTTATCTTTAATTGTTATTCAATTCGTTATCACTAATTCTTTAATTATTCCTTGTTCATCTTTTATACTCCCTCATATTCACTCATTTTTTCCCATTTCCTATTTGCACAAGAATTAAGGAAATGAATTTGGACTACACAAAACACACAACCCACATACAAATGAATTTGAATTACACAAAAGACACAACCCCACATCCAAAAAAAGGAAAGAGGGGAAGAAAGTCCGACTTACCCAATATGGAAAGAGGGAAGAAATGAGTAACTAAAAATGAGTATGTTGTTAATTATGCTTACTTTCATTATTATTGATGTTAATTTAGTTATTATGAGTAGTTGATTCCTTAATTTAGGGTTAAAGGGAGATATTGGATGTTAGAACGAGATTGTTTAATAAAGTGTTAGTTAAATCACATAATTGTCTTTTGATTGTTATCTTAAACCTAGTTATTTGATCTTGGCCAAAATTAATCAACTAGTATCGCATATTAGAAATATCACCGACCAGGTTAAGACTAAGAAAGACTACGACAATTGAATAAAATAAGTTTGATGATATCGACTTGAGGTTAGACTTGGATCTAAAGAGCATAATCGAGTCGACCAATCTTATGACTTTAGACAATTATATTGACCTTTTAAATGATTAAAAACCCTTCCTTAGATAGCATTTTAGTGAACCTGATTCCTATATCTTTTATTTAATTTATCTTTATTACATTCGCAATTAGTTATATTTAAACAACCAAAAATCCCACATTTGTTACCCTAAGACATATTTATTCATTATCAAATAGATTATTACCATCTCCTTGTGGAATCGGTACCCTATTTTTCGTTGACTATAAGTTAGAATAGGGTTATGCTTACTTTGATTATGGTGACGTGTAGCCTTATCAATTCCTCATGAGTTATGAGCGACGATGTACCAGATTACTTACACTTAAGAGTCTTTGGATGTGTAGCTTACTATCATGTAAAAAATAGTAAGTTAGATCTAATTAAGGGCTAGGGAGAGATGCTTTATAGGATATGCAGAGGAAGTTAAGATGTTCAATATTTTGTCTCCCTTGATGAAAATTCCATGTATATTTCCACGGATGTGTTCCAGAGTGTTGACAAGAGTAAGAATGTCGAGAAAGAGGTGACGTTTGAGGTGGCTCATGCCACTGTATCTATGTTTTTACGAGTTGTGATTGAAAAGGATGACAAACCAATTACTATTAATCCTCTTACTACTTCATATGAGGAGGGAAGTCATCACGACGAGTCTTCTAAGCAACCAACTGATCCTATTATATATCTTGCGTAAACATGTAAGTAAGAAGATTAGTAGATTGATTGAGAGCCGCAAAGTTTGTGGCAATAATTGTTATGCTGATAATTGTTGGAGTGCAAACTCATATCACACATTGATAGAGAGTAATTGTGAAAGATCTTCATAAGTGGGCACAAAATATAATCGTACGAGACCGGAAGGAGCACAAGAGTAACAGTGAGAACGTGGCCTATGGCAAATAATGTTGTACTATTATGGATCGTGGACACCGACGCAACATAAGATATCAATGCTTCCAAAGAACACTTTAGGCTAGGGCTTAGCAAAAATATACGTTACGGTTTTTGATGATCATTATTTATACACATATTTTATGCTTCTCTTAGTCACATATAACTCGATTTACCGTCTTTCCTTGCTTATTTATATGCTATTTTAGCTAGAATATCGATTCTGGCGCTTCTGTTAAGTTTTAATGCAGATTGGATGCATTTGGAGCTTTTTGAGTAGATATGAAGCATGGCGGAGTCGGATCGTAGAAGGTTAAGCACGGGAATCGAGAGCGGTGAAGAAGAAATGAAGAAAAACGAAGAAGCAAGCCATTTTGAAGGTTGCTCAATCGAGAAACACTGTCTGCTCGATCGAGTCGGGCTGAAGGATGCTCGATCGAGAAACCCACTGTTTTGACGGCTTTTCGATTTTCCTAAACTAGTTTAACCTAATTGATTAGATTTTATTATAAAAGGAAAGCTCGTCTTTCATAATTAGGGATGCTTTTATGCTTAGAAACTCAAGTTTTCTTTGCTTTGCTACTGGATTCATTCATAAAGACGGTTGTGTTTAGTTCAACTTGTAATCGGTATTCTTTAATCTTTCTTCGTTATTTAATTATTTACCTTTTAGTTCT
>JAIUZE010003562.1:0-23582 GCA_022085475.1 Heliosperma pusillum
GTGAACTATATACTCGTTAAAGATAGTAAGGCCTATCAATGTCATGGTCCAAGGTACTCATCTAGAATTAGAATGGTCAACACGCCATATAATCATAATTCTCTATGGGTACTTAGTCAACACGACATATATCATACAATTAACAGTCACGGGAAAAACTTCCTATCATGTGACTAATTGCATATAAATCACATTCAAATATCATATCGCCTCATATCTACTAAGGCTCATTCATTCATTCATTAAATAAAACTTTACCTGAAGACAAATCCCCGACCCGAGTCCCGCGACGGGTCATCAGTCAAAACGGGGCTGACTAGATCTTAGTTTGACCAAACCGTTTGGTCAAACCGGCTAGAAACAGAGTCTTAGCCATTTAGGCTTGAACATAAGAACATCATATTCATTTCATGCTATTTTATTCTAATTTCTCACATGTGAATTATTAATTCTTACGAAACCCGCTTGACTTAAAGGATATCAAATTAAACTACAATCTCATGCTATAATTTCTAACATGTGAGAAATAATAATATTATGAAAAACCGTTTAATTAAATAATTTACTTATTAAAATTTCCCACTTGCTAAATATTACAAAACATAATATAATAATAACGATAAACCCAAAAACCGTCACAAGTCCAAAGGGACTCACGGGTCATGGGCTGGACCGGGATTGAACCGGGCCTGGACTGGGCCCACGGGCCTGGTTTGGGCCGGTTTTGGTCAACTATTTTTAAAACCGTTTCTTAATATTTTCCGCATGCTTAACATATTTAAAACCCGTCAAAACAACAACAAAACAATCAAGTATCGACTCAAGCCGAACGGGCCAAATCACGGCCAACCCAGACCGGACCTGGACCGGGCCTGAACCGGCCTGAACCGGCCTGGTTTGGGTCGGTTTCCAGCCACCATACACGGCCACCACCAAGCAACAATCCAAACTTATTTCTAACATGTTTTAATTAATAACCATCCATTTTAACAACCAATTCAACCATCATTCATACTAAAATTATGATTATGAACAAATCATCCAACATGTCAAAAACATTAAACATGTTAAAAACTCATAAAACTTCATAATAATAACAACCTATCATGTTACTACTTAAAACGTAAATAAAAAAACCTGTAAAGGTATGTACTTAATAATTCGTCGAGTACTCGAATCGTTAACCCTTATCTAGCACAAATCAAGTAGTCAACACCAAATAAGAACTAAAAACAAAAAAAAAACCCGTCTACTAATCTTCTTCTAAAATAATACGAGTCACCAAAACGGCGTCTTCATAAACTCTTCTTCCTATAAGAATGACAAAAATAACATTATTAGAATTAAAAACTTGATTTCAACAATTAAAGTGTTGAAAACGATTTTGTCGGAATTGGAAATAAAACGTACATGGAGATGAAGAGCGGAGAGGAGACTCTAGAAATATAAGTTAGGACGGATTTGCCCAAGTAACAAAGGTTTTGTGACGATTTTGCTCAAGAACGATCAAGAACGATCAAGAACACGAAGAACGATTATGATTATATTAAATAAGGTATTAATTAGATATTAAGTTGATTTAATGAAAAATGAAAAGATAAGTAGTGAGTAAGAGGGGAGTTGGGCCGTGTAAATTTAGGGAATTACGGGAGTCGGGTTTTCAACTTGTTGTTACGGAATTGACTCGGGTTTTATAAATATATTATGGTAATTATTTAGATATTATTAGATATTATTTTAGTTTAATCAAATATCTAGATATTATTTAGATATTATGTTAGTTAAATCAAAAGAAAGGAAAATATCTAATCCTAAGAGGAAGAGGGGAGCCGTGTGGTTATAGAAGAAATCGGGTCTGTTTTTAAGCGATTTGCGGAGTTGAAGTTGACAGATCGATAAAATTACAAATATCCTAGATATTATTATTAGTTTAATCAAAAGATCTAATATGAGTGGAAAGAGTTGACTTGGGCGTGTGACTCATGCAAGAGTCGGGTTTCGGGTTTGTTTCGGGACTTAAGTTGACTCGGGAATAGTTAAATGACGTTCGGGGTTAAATCGTAAAACCTATTCTTTAATTCCAAATAAATTCAAAATAATTATATTAAATTATCATAAATTCAAATAAATCTTAATAAATTAAAATAAAATAAATTTATTATTTTTCAAATATAATTTCGGTCTTTCAAATTACGGGTTGTTACAATCACCCCTCCTTTTAAAAAGTTTCGTCCTCGAAACTTAGAAAGAGGAATGTGACATATATGTAGGTCTATTTCAAACCTTTTAAAATATATTTGTAATAAAAATACAGGGTCTTATCAATGGGGCGGAAGGTTCTCGTCTGCAGTTAAGAACATCGACGTCCCAAGTCAAAGACTTAAAAGATACATTTTCGCATCAACAAATGAGAAAACTAGTTATCGAACGTCTCCAATAACGAGTCTCAACACTCCTTGGCGGTAAAACTACTTGAAATCATAAAACATTTCCAAAAGCTTTTAGTTCAAAAATTCTATAGTAAAGGTAATAACTCTACTATCGATGCCTAAAATTTCTAACTAAAGCTTCTAATAATCTATCTATAAGAGATGATATTCGATAGAAGGAATGGAATATTCGAAAGAATAAATCGAATAAAAAGAAAGAAGAAAGAAGGAGATTTACCTCAAGCAAAGAGCTCGGGATATTTAGCTAACATTTTAGCTTCGGGTTCCCAAGTTTCTGCTTCAACGTTTCCACAACGCCAAAGGATACGAACTAAGGGTACCACTTTGTTTCTGAGTTGCTTGCTAGCCTTTTCAAGTATACGAATCGGCCTTTCTTCCAAAGCCAAATTAGGTTCCAAGTCCAACACTTCTTCTTGAATAATATGACTCGGATCACTCATATACTTCTTCAATTGAGAAACATGGAACACATCATGAACTTTACTCAAGTTCGGAGGTAATTCCAAACGATAAGCAACGGGACCAACTCTCTTAAGCACACGAAACGGTCCAATATATTTAGGACTCAACTTTCCCTTCACTCCAAACTGTTTCACACCACTTCACACCTCCTTTCATTTGGTGACACTTCTTTAAGAACTACTCGGTCATCCAACATCAAATTCCAAGTGGTCGACGACGGACATCGGCATCGGAATTTTTGCTATCTTGAGCGGCTTTCATTCGCTCCCCGAAGAACTTTGACTTGTCAAGTCGTTCAGTCACTATGGTCGGGATCAGCTATGATCATCCTGGACTTGATTCCCAACACACCGGACTACGGCACTTTCTACCGTATAAAGCCTCGTACGGTGCCATCTTGATAGAAGCATGGTAACTGTTGTTATAAGAAAATTCAACCAGAGGCAAACACTTCTCCCAAGAAGCGTGAAAGTCTAAAGCACAAGCCCGGAGAAGATCTTCCAAAGTTTGGATCGTCCTCTCGGTTTGACCATCAGTAGCGGCATGAAAAGCTGTGCTCATCAACCATTTACTACCCATGGCTTCTTGCAAAGCTGTCCAGAATCGGGAACTGAATCTCGGATCACGATCTGAAACTATATCTTTAGGCACTCCATGGTAACGCACTATCTCATCCACATAGGCACGGGCTAAGACATCTATCCTCCAAGTTTCATTGATAGGTACGAATCTGGCACACTTGGTTAGACGGTCTACAATAACCCAGATGGCATTCTTTCCACTAGAAGTTCTAGGTAACGCCATCACGAAGTCCATAGAAATAGACTCCCATTTCCACAGAGGAATTTCCAAAGGTTGCAGCAAACCTCCGGGTCTTTGATGTTCAATCTTCACCTTCTGACAAGTAAGACATTTACTAACATACTCCTTTACTTCAATCTTCATCCTAGGCCACCACAACTGTGGTCTCAAATCTTTATACATTTTGTCACCGCCAGGATGAATAGAATAAGGAGAAAGGTGAGCTTCATCAAGTATTCTCTTTCTCAACTCGGCACTTCTCGGAACATACATTCTACCATGGTAACGAAGAGCCATCATTATCCACCACACAATCTTTAGCTTGCCCGAGTAGGATTTTTGCTCGTATGGCTATGAAAGTAGCATCCTCCGGTAAATAAGTACGAATCTCTCGATAGAAATCGGGTTCCGCAGTCAAAGCACCAAGATAATCGAATCCTTTCCCAACAAACTGTATCTTAAGCTTCTGAAATTCTGTTACTAGTTCATCGGGTAAAGTACCAAGAGAATTTAATGAACGACTAGTCTTTCTACTCAATGCATCTGCCACAACATTCGCCTTTCCTTCATGGTAAATCAACTCGGCATCATAATCATTCACTAACTCTAACCATCTTCTCTGTCTCATATTCAACTCCTTCTGAGTAAAGATGCACCTCAGGCTTTTATGATCGGTATAGATTCGACAATGAACTCCAATAAGATAGTGTCTCCAAGTTTTCCATGCATGTACCCCAGCTGCTAACTCAAGATCATGAGTCGGGTAGTTCACTTCATGAACCCTGAGTTGTCGAGAAGCATATGCAATGACTTTTCTATACTGCATTAAGACACAACCCAAACCATGCTTAGAAGCATCACAATAGACATCATAATCGGCTTCATCATCTGGTAAAGTCAACACCGGTGCGGTAGTCAATCTCTTCTTTAATTCCAAGAAGGCATTCTCACATTCATCGGTCCAGATATACTTTGCTTCCTTCTTTAGCAATTGAGTCATCGGTCTTGCTAACTTAGAGAAATCTTTCACAAACCGACGGTAATAACCCGCTAAACCAAGGAAACTCCGAATCTCGGACACATTTTTCGGACTCTTCCATTCCACAACGGCCTCAATCTTAGCTGGATCGACCATAACACCGTCTTTTGAAATGACATGACCAAGGAAAGATACCTCGGGCAACCAGAATTCACATTTGGAGAACTTAGCGTACCATTTTTGACGTCGAAGAACTACCCAAAATGGTTCGGAGGTGATCAGCATGTTCTTCCTTAGATTTAGAAAAGATCAAAATATCATCAATGAATACTACAACACATTTATCGAGGTACTCGCTGAAGGTACGATTCATCTGATCCATGAATATTGCTGGAGCGTTAGTCAAACCGAATGGCATCACATTAAATTCGAAATGACCATACCTCAAGCTAAAAGCAGTCTTGGGAATATCTGCTTCACGAACGGGAATTTGATGATAACCCGATCTAAGATCAATCTTTGAAAAAGTTGAAGCACCACGTAACTGGTCAAAGAGATCATCAATACGCGGAAGTGGATATTTATTTTTGATTGTGACACGGTTCAACTCACGATAATCAATGCACAGTCGCATAGAACCGTCTTTCTTTTTGACAAAGAGCACGGGCGCACCCCAAGGAGATGCACTAGGCCTAATGAAGCCTTTCGCGATCATATCATCAAGTTGAACCCTCAACTCTTTCAATTCGGTAGGTGCCATGCGATATGGAGCTTTAGCAATTGGTCCAGTTCCAGGAACTAGATCAATGGAAAATTCAACATCTATTCAGGAGGAATTCCGGGTAATTCATCGGGAAAAATATCTGTAAATTCTTGAACAATTGGCACATCTTCCAATGAAGGTAAAGACGAAGTGGTAGAAGTAGTCACAACACATAAGAAAGCTTTGTAACCTTTCTTGATAGCTTTTACCATCTTCATAGCCGAAACAAGTTTCACAGTGGTCTGTTTTCGAACCCCTTGATAGGATACACGGTTACCTAAAGGACTTTTGAGAATAATCTTCTGGTCACGGCATTCAAATCGAGCATGATATGTAGATAACCAATCCATGCCCAGAATGATATCAAATTCTTCAAGAGGGAACCGAAGGAGATTAGCCGGAAAAGTAGATCAGTTTATTGATATAGGAATGTCCGAATGAACATAAGAGCATGAAAACACATCTCCGGACGGTAAAGATATAGGAGTACTTTCTCCAATTGAAGCTTTGAGAGGTAATTTATCGGATAGTCTCATCGAAATAAAGGACAAAGAAGCTCCTGTATCAAATAAAATTAAACACGGTATTTCATAAATTGAAAACATACCAGTCACAATGTCTGGTTGAGCATCGGCCTCAGCACGGCTCATAATGAAAATTCGACCCTTCGGTCTCCCAGAAGTAGCTGGTGCAGAAGCTGTCTTCTTCTTATCAGGACTTACATTAGACTTGTGTCCCGGTTTCTGACAAGTAAAGCACACAATTGGCTTGTTGAAACAGCCCATACCGGGATGCATAGGCATCTTGCACCCAAAACAGATACGACCCTTAAGATGGTTGTTGTTGCTCGGGAAGAATGGACGGTTACTCTGAGTTGCTTGTCCACTCTGAAAATTCTTCCTCTTGTTTGAGTAAGAGGATGAAAAGGAAGGTCGAGAAGTAGGATACAACGGTCTCTTACCATAGGCATTAGGAGCAACATACAAGGTACGAGCCTCTTCGGCAATCTCGCGAATTGAACTCTCTGCCCATATAGCATCGTTGTAGATAGAGACAAAGGAAGTAGCACCTCTACTGATCTTACCCTTCACCTGAGGAGAAAGTTTTCCCAGGTAAAAGAATGCCTTGTCTTCCTCCCTTTTAATAAGCCGAGTGGCATAATGAGCCAACCCGTTGAATTTGGTCGTGAACTCCTGAACTGAGAGACTTCCCTGTTTGAAGTCCATGAATTCCTTCAGTTTCTGCTGCCTCAATTCATCAGGGTAGAACCTCGTCTCTAAAAGCTCACGGAAACGAGTCCAACCAAAACCAGGTTCCAACTTAGAAGTAGGGCCAGAAAGTGACCACCACTGATCAGCTTCCTTCACTAAGAAGTGGGAAGCAAGACGGACTTTATCCGTTTCAAGAACATCATATAGAGAAAAGTTCTTCTCCATTTCCCGTATCCATTCCGAAAGTTCGATGGGATCCACTTCACCACCATAGGTTTTGGCTTTGCTCCTAGACAGTTGTGAAGCAACCTATGTATAACTTTCGGGTCTCTCATGGTCGTGAGGAGGATTAGGAATAGGATTCGGCTGTTGATTTTGTTGATTTTGCTGATTCTGTATAATAAGAGTAAGAGCTTCTAGGATCGCGTTGTCAACTCTCGGAGGCATCTTGCAAAAGAAAACACAGATTAGTACTTATCATTTAGCAAGCATAAAGAGACTACAACATAAATCCTAATCTACCCATCCTACCATTCTATCTCACAAGTTTATTATTTTATTAAGGTCAAGTAATTTATACTAGGGTACACAAACGTGCGTCGGGAGCGAAACGCTCTGATACCAACTGTGACACCCTCGAATTTGCGGAAAGATAAACAAGTAATTTAAATAAATAAAAGATGAGAATACGTTTTTAATAGGTTCACTTTAGTGAAAAACGGTAAATTTTAAAACCGGAACCTACCATTAAATATATTCATCATAACAAAGGTGTCTTAAAGAAAAAGGTTCATAACAAAAAGGAAATAATATTATATATAAGAAGTATCTGAAACGGGAGACATATCTCCCTAATAAATACGGAAATAAAAGAGTGTATTAAATAATACAATCCTAAGGACCGAATATAGGTCCAAGGTAAATCTTCACTCTCTAGCTTGTCAATGTAACCAAGTATGCATCACAAACCTGCCAACCGCATTAAATGTAAACACGGAAGCCACAGTCAGTGGGGAGTAACTCCGAGTTCTCCCAGCCACGAAATGTCGAGTTTAATAAAACATGAATAACATAAAAGAGATGTATATGGAAAATACAAAGCCTGAACATATACGATATGCTTTTCATGTTATGAAAACAAATAACTAACATATAACCTAGCATATGAAGGCTAAGCTACTCATGCAAACTATCATGTGAATCAGTTAACAACCGGTAATCCAAACTCTATCAACCGTAGCCGGCTTGCATCTCACCTTCTAAGATTCATAGCATCATCAAACATGAAAGACCAATACGTCTAGAAACAGGCATAAGTTCTTAGTACAGTCAATAGTCGACTTCTGTAACTCGAGGCTATACCACAAGGTAGGATAAACATCCTAGTCCTAGACTGATCAGACCTAGCGACAACAGCTAACCCATTTCTTGTCTCATGACCAAAAGTACATGAGAATCTCTACTAGGAGACCCCCTAAGCAGAGTTGGCTAGTACTTAAGCTGGCTCCATTCCCAAAGTGGAAGCAATTAGGCAGCCATGCCCCGGCTTGGTATCAAAATCCCAGGCCAGTGACACAAAAGTTATCAAGCTGTGAACTCCATATGCTCGTTAAAGATAGTAAGGCCTATCAATGTCATGGTCCAAGGTACTCATCTAGAATTAGAATGGTCAACACGCCATATAATCATAATTCTTTATGGATACTTAGTCAACACGACATATATCATACAATTAAACAGTCACGGGAAAAACTTCCTATCATGTGACTAATTGCATATAAATCACATTCAAATATCATATCGCCTCATATCTACTAAGGCTCATTCATTCATTCATTAAATAAAACTTTACCTGAAGACAAATCCCCGACCCGAGTCCCGCGACGGGTCATCAGTCAAAACAGGGCTGACTAGATCGTAGTTTGACCAAACCCGTTTGGTCAAACCGGCTAGAAACAGAGTCTTAGTCATTTAGGCTTGAACATAAGAACATCATATTCATTTCATGCTATTTTATTCTAATTTCTAACATGTGAATTATTAATTCTTACGAAACCCGCTTGACTTAAGGAATATCAAATTAAACTACAATCTCATGCTATAATTTCTAACATGTGAGAAATAATAATATTATGAAAACCGTTTAATAAAATAATTTACTTATTAAAATTTCCCACTTGCTAAATATTACAAAACATGATATAATAATAACAATAAACTCAAAAACCGTCACAAGCCCAAAGGAGGGCTCACGGGTCATGGGCTGGACCGGGCCTGGACTGGGCCCACGGGCTGGTTTGGGCCGGTTTTGGTCAACATTTCTAAAATCGTTTTCTTTATATTTCCCGCATGCTTAACATATTTAAAACCCGTCAAAACAACAACAAAACAATCAAGTATCGACACAAGCCCAAAGGCCAATTGACGGACCAATCCAGACCGGGCCTGGACCGGCCTGAACCGGCCTGAACCAGGCTGTTTCTCAGCCACCATACACGGCCACCACCTACAACAACCCCAAATTTATTCCTAACATGTTTTAATTAACAATCATCCATTTTAACAAGCAATTCAACCATCATTCATACAAAAATTATGATTATGAACAAATCATCCAACATGTCAAAAACACTAAATATGTTAAATATTCATAAAAATTAATAATAATAACAACCTAGCATGTTACTACTTAAAACCGTAAATAACAAAATAAAAGTAAAAACATATGTGACATTAATTCGTCGAGTAACTCGGTAATCGTTACCTTAGCTAGCACAAAACCATGAAGCACCAAAATAAGAACTAAAACCCCGTCTACTAATCTTCTTCTAAAATATACGAGTCACCAAACTCGTCTTCATAATCTTCCCCTATAAGAAATGACAAAAATAACATTATTAGAATTAAAACTTGATTTCAACAATTAAAGTGTTGAAAACGATTTTGTCGGAATTGAAAATAAAACGTACATGGAGATGAAGAGCGGAGAGGAGACTTTAGAAATATAACTTAGAACGGAGTTGGCCAAGTAACGAAGGTTTTGTGACGATTTTGCTCAAGAACGATCAAGAACATGAAGAACAATTGTGATTATATTAAAGAAGGTATTAATTAGATATTAAGTTGATTTAATGTAAAATAAAAAGATAATAAGTGAGTAAGAGTGGAGGGTTGGGCCGTGTAATATAGGGATTAATGGGAGTCGGGTTTTGAACTTGTTGTTACGGGATTGACTCGGGTTTTATAAATATATTATGGTAAATATCTAGCTATTATTAGATATTATGTTTGTTTAATCAAATATCTAGATATTATTAGATATTATGTTAGTTTAATTAAAAATGTTCTAGACACAGAGAGAAGCCCAGTTGAAACCAGGGGTAGTCGGGCAGGAGTAGGCCAAAATAATGAAAATATCTAATCCTAAGAGAAGAGGGAAGAGGCGTGTGGAGGTGGAAGGAATCGGGTCTGTTTTTAAGCGATTTGCGGAGTTTAAGTTGACAGATCGATAAAGTTACAAATATCTTAGATATTTGTATTAGTTTAATCAAAAGATCTAAAATGAGGGAAAAAGGTGTTTTGGGCGTGTGGCACATGTAGGAGTCGGGTTTCGGGTTTGTTTCGGGACTTAAGTTGACTCGGGAATAGTTAAATGAAGTTCGGGTTTAAACCGTATAACCTATTCTTTAATTCCAAATAAATTCAAAATAATTATATTAAATTATCATAAATTCAATTAAATAGTAATAAATTAAAATAAAATAAATTTATTATTTTACAAATATAATTTCTGTCTTTCAAATTACGGGTTGTTACAGGATGAATTTTAGAGAGAAGTGTGAATTAAGCACAAAATGAAGTAAGTAAAAAATGAACAACCATTGTCCATTTTAAGGACAAAGTGCCGGACCTCATATGTCCAAATGCCCCCTTATTTTTTTTATTTTATTCACATGCAATGTAGTAGAGTATGGTAGTGTATGTAATGATTTGGAATGTATGATATGTCATTATCATAAGGTTGCTTGTTTGCATAAACAAGAACAAATATCATTACTACTACTACTACCATGACCGGCCCTCACATGGCTCAAAATGGTCCATTTTGATTTTTGATATTTGTCCCACAAATACTTATTAATCATATGTTTAATTATGTTATATAATTAATGTGTTAATTTGATCATATAACAATTATATGACACAAATTAATAAACAATATGTACTTGACAATTTAAGTGATATTTTACCATTATATCAATATTTAATGGGTCCTACAATGCTTAGTTAATTTATTTCACAACTTCTTGTAAATATATAAACTAATTACCTCTATCTCAAAACCTCAACTAATTTAGTAATTTAACGATTAATTACTAAGTTAAATCTTATTTAATCATATTAAAATAAGATATAAATTTACTAGTCAATTATCGCATAATTGAAAAATAAACTTAATCGAATTTGAGTTCTTAACTCAATTTCTAACAATTAACTCTCGTACATATCGAATATATGTAATGGACTAATTAACTGTATTATATACAAATAATTAGTTACTATTTGGATTTCATCCTTTAGGTGTGACCGAAAGGGATCAGTTGATCACCGCCGTCAAACGACAATAACGTCAACCTCTAGTCAGCCAACCGTTATTGATTTACGTTAATCAACTGACTAATCATATATATAGTCAATAAATATCCCAATTATATTCCATAATAAGATTTATTATGTGGCGCACTATTGTGGAGGACACCTACTCCAACAATCTCCCACTTGTCTGACACAAGTGTGCGTCACCGATTCTCTTGTCTCTTTATCACATCTCCCACTCAACGCAATGTGTCTTCCAGGTCGCACTTGCGATTGACAATATCTAGAGTGGTTTTCTCGATAGGGAGAGTAACTGTCTGACCGGAAAATCTACCATAGATCTCTTTCCGAGCGTGGCCACGCATTTACAGTAACTTCTCCTCGAGTGGCCTAAAGATGTTTGTACCCAACGTGGGTGGACAATTCCTGTGGATTCATCTACTCTGTATGATGCAGATTACCATGATCCAGAAGATGTCCATCAGCCTCCTTTTACGGCACGACCTAGAACATCAACCAAAACCAATCGGAAACTGCACTGACTCAGATAGACGTACGCCAGTCAAAAGAATCGACTCATAGGAATAAGATAGAAGACCCTTCCACGACCAGGCATCAAATAATTGATTTAAGGGTTTCTACAAATGTCACTGTCCGACAGAGTGTCGTACAGTCTGTCTATGTAAACGACCAGTCATCTCCATGACCCCATGGTGCTGAACCAACCATCGATCGACTTACAATCTAGTCACTTCGAGACGTCACCTCATTGAGTGACTAGGGACAAAATACTAAGTTCGTCCTATTCACTTGAATAAGGTCCAACACTGTGACACCCTCAAATTTGCGGAAAGAAAAAAAAAATTATTTAATACATAAAAGAAATACGAGAATACAATACGAAGGTGTCATAACATAAAAAGGTCATTACAAAACGAAAATACTATTATACAAAATAAATCTACAAGACGGGAGACATATCTCCCGTATAAACACGGAAATAAAAGTGTGTACAATAATATACAAACTATGAACCGAATATAGGTCCAAGGTAAAAACTTCACTCGCTAGCTCGTCCATGTACCCCAAATATGCAACACCACCTGTTCGACCGCATTAAATATAAACACGGAAGCCACAGGCAGTGGGGAGTAACTCCGAGTTCTCCCAGCCACGAAATGTCGAGTTTAATAAAACATGAATAACATAAAAGCAATGTATATGGAAAATACAAAACCTTAACATATATGATATGCTTTTCATGTTATGAAACAATTAACTAACATATACCCTATCATGTGAAAGCTATCATGTGAATCCGTTATCAATCTATAACAAGAGGTAGGGAAGCTGGTATTTTAGCTCAGAGGTTACCTTTAAAACATGGCCATGATACCCTCGACCCTAATCAACACGTAATCATGTGACTCAGTTAACAACCGGTAATCCAAACTCTATCAACCTTAGCCGGCTTGCATCTCACCTTCTAAGATTCATAGAATCATCAAACATGAAAGACCAATACGTCTAGAAACAGGCATAAGTTCTTAGCACGGCCAATAGTCGACTTCTGTAACTCGAGGCTATACCACAAGGTAGGAAAACATCCTAGTCCTATACTGATCAGACCTAGCGACAACAGCTATTCCGTTCCCCGTCCCATGACATAACCGTCTATGAGAAACTCTACTAGGCGACCCCCTAAGCAGAGATGGCTAGTACTTAAGCTGACTCCAGTCCCAAAACGGATCAGGCAGCCATGCCCCGACTTGGATATAAACCCACCCAGCCGAGACACAAAAGCTATCAACAAGTGAACATATACTCGTTAAAGACAGTACCTGCCTATCAATGTCATGGTCCAAGCTACTCATTTAGAATTAGAATGGTCAAGACGCCATATATCCATAATTCTCTATGGGTACTTAGTCAACACGACACCACCCATATAAACAAACAGTCACGGGAATACATCCTATCATGTGACTAACTGCATATCAATAATAATCAAATATCATATCGCCTCGTATCTACTAAGGCTAATTCAGTAATTTAAATACAACTTTACTTGAAGACAAATCCCCGACCCGAGTCCCGCGACGGGTCATCAGTCAAATCGGGGCTGACTAGATCTTAGTTTGACCAAACCCGTTGGATCAAACCGGCTAGAAGCAGAGTCTTTATCACATAGACATAAAATCAACATATTCATCTCATGTTATTTTATTACTACTTCTAACATGTGAATTATCATAATATACCCAAAACCCGCTTGACTTAAATGATTTCAACGTAAACTGATCTCGTATTATAATTTCTAACATGTGAGAAATAATAATTTTATGAAAACCTTTTTAATTTAATATTTTACTTATTAATATTTCCCACTTGCTAAATATTACAAAACACGATAAAAATGACGATAACTCAAAAACCGTCACGAGTCCCAAGGTGGGACCCACGGGCTGAAATGGGCCGGACCCAATATGGGCCTGGATGGGCCCACGGGCTGTTTTGGCTTCAAAAAGGCTGTTTTGCTTTAATTTTTCTAAAACCGTTTTCTAATATTTTCCCGCATGCTTAACATAATTAAAACCCGTCAAAACAACAATTAAACAACCAAACATCGACACAACCCAAACCAAAACCCGGACCCACCTTGACCAACCCAGACCGGGTCTGAACCGGCCTGGACCGGTCTGGTTTGGACCCGGTTCTCACCCCTTTCTCGGTTCAATCATCAAACAAACCAAATCAATTCCAAACTTGTTTTTAATCATCAAACAACCTTTTTACAATCTTCCACACAAAATCATAACTTATTAAAATCATCAAAATTTATCAAGAACACCAAACTTGTTAAAATTCATACAAAATCATAAAAATCATAACTTAGTAAAAATCATCAAAATTTATCAAGAACACTAAACTTGTTAAAATTCATACAAAATCATAAAAATCATAACTTAGTAAAAATCATCAAAATTTATCAAACAACATAAAAATTCCATAAAACATAAAATCATCAAGAATCATAAAACAACATAAGAATTCCATAAAACATAAGAATCATCAAAAATCATAAAACATCATAAAAATTCCATACAACATAAAAATCATCAAAAATCATAAAACAACATACTAATTACTACTTAACATATTACTAACTAAAATCCATAAATCATAAAAACATGAACCCAAAAATAAAGATGAACCAAAATCAAAAGAAACAAAACTAAAGGCTATGTTACTAACTAAAATCATAAATCCTATAACATGAGCCAAAATTAAAGACTACAAAAACAAACTAAGGCTATGTGACATTTATTCGTCGAGTAAAACGGAATCGTTACCTTAGCTAGCCAAAATCACTTAGCACAAAAAAATAATAAGAAGTATATAAATAAGAAACCCTCCTACTAGTCTTCACCCAAAATATAAGAGTCTCCAAATTCGTCTTCAAACTCTTCCCCTATAAGAAATAACAAGAAAAACAATTATTAGAACTTAAACTTAATTTTCCATAATTAAATGTTGAAAACGATCTTGACGGAATTGAAAATAAACCGTACTAGAAGATGGAGAGCGAAGAGGAGATCCTAGAAATATAAATTAGGAAGGATTTAATTAAGAAATGAAGGATTTATGGAGGTTTTGCTCAAGAACGATGAAGAACAATTGATGAACGATGAAGAACACGAAGAACGATTAAAGAAAGTGATATTTTGATCTTTATTTGATTTGTTGAAAAGTGAAAAGGTGTTTGTGAGTAAAGTGGAGTGGAGTTGGACGTGAGTTTATAGACAAATAAAGGTGTTGAGTTTTAAAATTGTTGTTCCGTAATTGACTCGCGTTTAATAATTATTTTACGGTAAACGATTAAATATAATTTACGATAAAGTTAATATCAAGATATTATGATATTAAAATGAAAAATAATGAAAATATCAAGGCTTAAGAGTGGTAAGGGAGCCGTGTGATGTTGAGCTTGTCGGGTCCGATTTCGAGCGTTTTGCGTAGTTTTCGTTAACTGATCGATAAAGTAAAAATAATATCTAGATATTATGATATATTAATCAAAAGAAATGAAAATATCAAAGTCTATTAGAGGAGAGGATGAGCCGTGTGGGTAAGGTGATCATCGGGTCTGTTTTTGCTCGATTTGCGTAATTTCTGTTGACGGATCGATAAAGTAACAAATATCTAAGATATTTGTATTATTTTAATCGAATCAATTAAAATATCCAATCGTGAGTGGAAAACGATGACATGGCCGCGTGACTCATGCCAAAGTCGAGTTTCGATTTTGTTGCGCGCTTTACGATGCGTCGGGAATAGTTAAATGACGTTCGGTTAAAAACCGTAAAAGTTATTCTTTAAATTCCAAATAAATTCCAAATAATTATATTAAATTATGATAAATCATAATAAATATAAATCAAAATAAATCAAAAATATTATTTTTTTAAATAAAATTTCGGTCTTCATACTTATGAGACGAGTCGGGAAAAGTCAACGAAAGTCGAAATCGACTAAAAAGTCGGAAAAAGTCAAAAATGACTTAAAAGTTCAGAAAAGTTTAAGACAACTTTAAAAGTCAAGAAAAGTAATTGACGACTTTAAAAAGTCAAGAAAAAGTCAAAGACGATTTAAAAGTCAAGAAAAGTCAAAGATGACCGAAAACGGTCTTTTCATGAAATCTCTCAAGGAAAACAAAAAATTGTCCAAATATCGACGCGAATTTCAAAATACGACTCGGAACAATCCGTATCAGATTGCCGTCCAAAAACCAGGGACAAAACTATCCTATATTAAAAAACTTAAGTTCTACGAAAAGTTAATACCAAGCTATTGCTAAGCCCATTGGGGTACTTTTCGGAGTTCGTGACAATCACCCCTCCTTTTTAAAAAGTTTCGGTCCTCGAAACTCGAGAAGGGACGTAACATATTGTAGGTCTATTTCCAAACTGTTAAAATATATTTGTAATAAAATACGGGGTCTTATCTACGGAACGCAGGTTCTCGTCAGGCATCAAGCATATCGATAGAAAGGTATCGTAAACTCTTCGATGGTTATAATGTCGTGAATAGAAAGAGGAGAAGACAGAAGAATTGTACCTCAAGCAAACAGAGCTCGGGATATTTTAACTAAACACTGTTAGCTTCGGGTTCCCAAGTATTCTGATTCGACGTTCCACAACGCAAAGGATCCGAACGGGTGTGATACGGACCACCTTGTTTTCGTAGTGTTTTTTAGCCACTTTCAAGTATACGAATCGGCCTTATCTCCAAAGCCCAAATTATGTTTCCCAAGTCCAACACTTCTTCTTGAATAATATGACTCGGATCACTGATATACTTCTTCAATTGCGAAACATGGAACACATCATGAACTTTGCTCAAGTTCGGAGGCACTTCCAGACGATAAGCAACAGGACCAACTCTTTGAAGCACACGAAACGGTCCAATATATTTAGGACTCAACTTCCCTTTCCCTCCAAACCGTTTCACTCCTTTCATTGGTGATACTTTAAGGAATACACGGTCTTCAACATCAAATTCAAGCGGTCGACGACGAACATCGGCATAGGATTTCTGTCTATCTTGAGCGGCTTTCATTCGTTCTCGAATGACTTGAACTTGATCAATTGTTTCGGTCACGATGTCGGGACTCAACATATGATCATCTTGCACTTGATCCCAACAAACCGGACTACGGCATTTTCTACCGTATAAAGCCTCATAAGGTGACATCTTGATAGATGCATGATAACTGTTGTTATAAGAAAATTCCACCAAAGGCAAACTCTTCTCCCAAGATGTTTGAAAGTCCAAAGCACAAGACCGAAGAAGATCTTCCAAAGTTTGGATCGTTCTCTCAGTCTGACCATCAGTAGCGGCATGAAAAGCTGTGCTCATCAACAATTTACTACCCATGGCTTCTTGCAAAGCTGTCCAGAATCGGGAACTGAATCTCGGATCACGATCTGAAACTATACTTTTAGGTACTCCATGGTAGCGCACTATTTCATCCACATAAGCACGGGCTAAGACATCTATCCTCCAAGTTTCATTGATAGGCACGAATCTGGCACACTTGGTTAGACGGTCAATAATAACCCAGATGCCATTCTTTCCACTAGAAGTCCTAGGTAAAGCCATCACGAAGTCCATAGAAATAGACTCCCATTTCCACATAGGAATTTCCAAAGGTTGCAGCAAACCTCCGGGTCTTTGATGATCGATCTTCACCTTCTGACAAGTAAGACATCTACTAACATACTCCTTCCCTTCAATCTTCATCCTAGGCCACCAGAATTGTGGTCTCAAATCTTTATACATTTTGTCGCCACCAGGATGAATAGAATAAGGAGAAAGGTGAGCTTCATCAAGTATTCTCTTTCTCAACTCGGCACTTCTCGGAACAAACATTCTACCATGATATCGAAGGTAGCCATCATTATCCACCACACAATCCTTTGCTTGCCCAGTGATATTTTTTGCTCGAATGGCGATAAAAGTAGCATCCTCGTGAACACGTCGAATCTCCGATAAAATCAGGTATCCGCAGTCAAAGCACCAAGATAATCAAATCCTTTCCCAACGAACTGTATCTGAAGCTTCTGAAATTCGGTTACTAGTTCATCGGGTAAAGTACCAAGAGCATTTACTGAATGACTAGTCTTTCTACTCAAAGCATCTGCCACGACATTTGCTTTTCCCTCGTGATAAATCAACTCAGCATCATAATCATTCACTAACTCCAACCATCTTCTCTGTCTCATGTTCAACTCTTTCTGCGTAAAAATGCACCTCAAGCTCTTATGATCAGTGTAAATTCGGCAATGAACTCCAATAAGATAATGTCTCCAAGTTTTCAAGGCATGTACTACAGCTGCTAACTCAAGATCATGAGTCGGATAATTCACTTCATGACCCCTGAGTTGTCGAGAAGCATAAGCAATAACCTTTCTATTCTGCATCAAGACACATCCCAAACCATGCTTTGAAGCATCACAATAAACATCATAATCGGCTTCATCATCTGGTAAAGGTAGAACCGGTGCGGTAGTCAATCTCTTCTTCAATTCTAAGAAGGAAATTTCACATTCATCAGTCCAAATATACTTTGCTTCCTTCTTTAGCAATTGAGTCATCGGTCTTGCTAATTTGGAGAAATCTTGCACAAACCGACGATAATAACCCGCTAAACCAAGGAACCTCCGTATCTCGGACACATTTTTCGGACTTTTCCAATCCACAACCGCCTCAATTTTAGCTGGATCGACCATAACACCGTCTTTGGAAATGACATGACCAAGGAAAGATACCTCGGGCAACCAGAATTCACATTTGGATAACTTAGCATACCACTTTTGGCGTCGAAGAACACCCAAAATGGTTCGAAGATGAATAGCATGTTCTTCCTTAGATTTTGAAAAGATCAGAATGTCATCAATGAATACCACCACACATTTATCAAGATACTCCCGGAAGGTACGATTCATCTGATCCATGAATATAGCTGGAGCGTTAGTCAAACCGAATGGCATCACATTGAATTCGAAATGACCATACCTCGAGCTGAAAGCAGTCTTCGGAATATCTGCTTCCCGAACGGGAAACTGATGATAACCCGATCTAAGATCAATTTTAGAGAAAGTAGAAGCACCCCGTAACTGGTCAAAAAGATCATTGATACGAGGAAGAGGATATTTGTTTTTGATTGTGACACGGTTCAACTCCCGATAATCGATGCACATCCGCATAGAACCGTCTTTCTTCTTGACAAATAATACGGGAGCACCCCAAGGAGAAGCACTAGGCCTAATAAAACCTTTCTCAATTAAATCATCAAGTTGAATTCTCAACTCCTTCAATTCAGAAGGAGCCATACGATAAGGAGCTTTGGCAATTGGTCCAGTTCCAGGAACTAGATCAATGGAAAATTCAACATCCCTTTCAGGAGCAATCCCGGGTAATTCATCGGGAAATACATCGGGAAATTCCCGAACAATAGGAACATCCTTTAAAGAAGGAAGAGAAGAATCGGAAGTAGTCACTACACATAGAAATGCTTGATGACCCTTCTTTAAAACATTCAACATTTTCATAGCTGAGATTAACTTCACACTAGCTTGCTTTCTAACCCCTTGATAAGAAATACGAGCACCCAAAGGACTTTTAAGAATAATTTTCTGATCACGGCACTCGAATCGAGCATGATGAGTAGATAACCAATCCATGCCCAAAATAATATCGAACTCTTCAAGAGGAAAACGTAAAAGATTCGCCGGAAAAATAGATCCATTTATGGATATTGGAATGTCGGAATGAAGATAAGAACATGAAAATACTTCTCCGGATGGTAACGATATAGGAGTAGTTTCTCCTACTGAAGCTTTAAGCGGTAACTTATCGGATAGTCTCATGGAAATAAAAGATAAAGAAGCTCCCGTGTCAAATAAAATTAAACACGGTAAATCATAAATCGAGAACATACCCGTCACAATATCGGGTTGGGCATCCGCCTCAGCACGGCTCATAATAAAGATACGACCCTTAGGTCGCCCAGAAATAACCGGTGTAGAAACCGTCTTCTTCCTCTCGGGACATTCATTAAACCTGTGCCCCGGTTTTTGACAATTAAAACATACTAATGGCTTGTTGAAGCAACCAACACCCGGATGAATAGGCCTCTTGCACCGAAAGCACATACGATCTTTAAGATCGTTGTTGTTGCTCGGAATAAAGGAACGGTTCCTTTGATTAGCTTGTCCACCCTGAAAGTTTCTCCTCTTGTTTGGAAAAGAGGGAGAAAAGGGAGGTCGAGATGAAGGATATAAAGGTCTCTTGCCAAAGGCATTAGGAGCAACATAAGAAGCACGAGCTTCCTCGGCAATCTCCCTGATAGAACTCTCCGCCCAGATGGCATCATTATAGATCGAGACAAAGGAAGTGGAACCTCTACTAATCTTCCCCTTTATCTGGGGAGAAAGCTTTCCCAGATAAAAGAAAGCCTTGTCTTCCTCTACCCTAATAAGACGAGTGGCATAATGAGCCAACTCATTGAACCTGGTAGTAAACTCCTGAACAGAAAGAAGTCCTTGTTTAAAATCCATGAACTCCTTCAACTTTTGTTGTCTCAACTCATCGGGATAAAACCTCGCTTCCAAGAGCTCACGGAAACGAGTCCACCCGAAATTAGGCTCCAACTTAGCGGTAGGACCTGAAAGAGTCCACCACTGATCCGCTTCCTTCTCTAAGAAGTGAGAAGCAAGACGGACTTTGTCCTCTTCAAGGACATCATAAAGGGAAAAGCTCTTCTCCATTTCCCGTAACCACACAGAAAGTTTAACGGGATCAACTTCGCCATCATAGGTTTTGGCTTGACTCCTCGATAGCTGTGAAGCAACCCACGTATAACTCCCGTGTCTATCACGATCAGGAACAGGAATAGGAATCTGATTAGCCTGCTGGTTTTGCTGGTTCTGCTGGGTTTTGGATAATTACGGTAAGAGCTGCTAAAATAGTGTTGTCAATCCTCGGAGGCATCTTGCAAAATTAAAACACAGATTAGTACTTATCATTTAGCAAGAACAAAGAGACTACAACATAAATCCTAATCTACCCATCTTACCTTTCTATCTCACGGTTTATTATTTATTAAGGTCAAGTTATTTTATACAAGGGTAAACACAAACGTGCCGTCGGGAGCACAATAGCTCTGCTAACCAACTGTGACACCCCTCAAATTTGCGAAAGAAAAAAAAAAATTATTTAAATACATAAAAGATACTACTTTAACGAGGTGTCATTACATAATAAAAAGGTTTCGGTACAAAACGAAATAATATTCTACAAATAATATCCCAGACGGGAGAAAACATATCTCCCGATAATACGGAATAAACTATTGTATATAATATACAAACTATGAACCGAATATAGGTCCAAGGTAAACTTCACTCGCTAGCTCGTCCATGTACCCCAAATATGCAACACCACCTGTTCGACCGCATGAAATATAAACACGGAAGCCACAGTCAGTGGGGAGTAACTCCGAGTTCTCCCAGCCACGAAATGTCGAGTTTAATAAAACATGAATAACATAAAAGCAATGTATATGGAAAATACAAACCTTAACATATATGATATGCTTTTCATGTTATGAAACAATTAACTAACATATAACCTAGCATATGAAAGCTATCATGTGAATTCGATAATAAACTATAACACGAGGTAGGGAAGCTGGTATGCTAGCTCAGAGGTTACCGTTAACATGGCCATGATACACTCAAACCCTAATCAACACTTAATCATGTGAATCAGTTAACAATCGGTAATCCAAACTCTATCAATCCTAGCCGTCTTGCATCTCACCTTCTAGAACTCATAGAATCATACAAACATGAAAGACCAATACTTCTACAAACAGGCATAAGTTCTTAGAACCGTCAATAGTCATCTGTAACTCGAGGCTATACCACAAGGTAGGAAAACATCCTAGTCCTAGACTGATCAGACCTAGCGACAACAGCTAGTCCGTTCCCCGTCCCATGACATAACCGTCTATGAGAAACTCTACTAGGCGACCCCCTAAGCAGAGATGGCTAGTACTTAAGCTGGCTCCAGTCCCAAAACGGATCAGGCAGCCATGCCCCGACTTGGATATAACCCCACCAAGCCGAGACACAAAAGCTATCAACAAGTGAACATATACTCGTTAAAGACAGTACCTGCCTATCAATGTCATGGTCTAAGCTACTCATTTAGAATTAGAATGGTCAAGACGCCATATACTCATAATTCTCTATGGGTACTTAGTCAACACGACACATATCATACAATCAAACAGTCACGGGAAAACTTCCTATCATGTGACTAATTGCATATAAATCATAATCCAATATCATATCGCCTCATATCTACTAAGGCTAATTCATTCATTCTAATAAAACCTTACCTGAAGACAAACCCCCGACCCTAGTCCCGCGACGGGTCATCAGTCAAATCGGGGCTGACTAGATCTTAGTTTGACCAAACCCGTTGGATCAAACCGGCTAGAAACAGAGTCTTTATCACATAGACATAAAATCAACATATTCATTACATGTTATTTTAATAAAACTTCTAACATGTTAATTATTAAATCTTACGTAAAACCCCGCTTGACTTAAAGGATATTAAATTAAACTACGATCTCGTCTTATAATTTCTAACATGTGAGAAATAATAATTTAATGAAAAACCTTTTTAATTAAATATTTTACTTATTAATATTTCTCGCTTGCTAATTATTACAAAACGCGATAACAATGACGATAACTCAAAAACCGTCACGAGTCCCAAGGTGGGACCCACGGGCTGAAATGGGCCGGACCCAATATGGGCCTGGATGGGCCCACGGCCTGTTTTGGCTCAAAATGGCAGATTTTTACAACTTTCATTAAAACCGTTTCCTAAAAATTCCCGCATGCTTTAACATATTTAAAAACCTGTCAAACAACAATTAAACAATCAAACATCGACACAACCCAAAGACCGAAACCCGGACCCACCATGGACCAACCCAGACCGGGTCTGAACCGGCCTGGACCGGTCTGGTTGGTCCGGTTCTTAGCCACCAATTTCGGCCCCCACCAAATAACAACCCCAAATTAATTCCAACATGTTTTTAATCATCAAACAAACATTTTAACATCCATCCTTACAAAAATCATTATTATTAAAAATCATCAAAATTTGTCAAGAACACTAAAACAACATAAAAATCATAACTTAGTAAAATCATTAAAATTCTTCAAGAACACTAAACTTGTTAAAATTTCATAAACAACATAAAAATCATAGCTTAGTAAAAATCATTAAAATTCTTCAGAATAGTAAATCAACATAAAAATTTCCTACAACTTAAAAATCATCAAGAACCATAAATCAACATAAAAATTTCCTACAACTTAAAAATCATCAAGAACCATAAATTATCATAAAAATTTCCTACAACTTAAAAATCATCAAGAATCATAAAACAACATAAAAATTCCATAAAACATAAAAATCATCAAGAATCATAAAACAACATAATAACCACTACTTAACATATTACTAACTAAAAATCCATAAATCATCAAAACATGAACCAAAAATAAAGATGAACCAAAATCAAAAGAAACAAAACCAAAGGCTATATTACTAACTAAAATCATAAATACCATAACATGAGCCAAAACTAAAACTATGTGACATTAATTCGTCGAGTAAAACGGAATTGTTACCTTAGCTAGCCAAAATCACTTAGCACCAAAATATAAGAA
>JAIUZE010003563.1:0-39579 GCA_022085475.1 Heliosperma pusillum
TTCCCCATCAGAACATGGCCAAATACAAAGCCCATCTAGGCTCGCGGTTAGCCGTTTAAAACATGGCCCAGATCCAAAACACATATCTTAGCTCAGAGGTTACCCTAATAACATGGCCAAGATACAACTCTACCCTAAACCTAGACTGCGCAGACCTAGAGAAATGCGAAGATCCATCGCATCCAAGACCCATGATACAATCACATGAGTACCCCTAAGGAGATCCACCAAAGGGTTGGCTAGTACTGAAGCTGGCTCCATTCCCCAAAGTGGAAGCAATGGCAGCCATGCCCCGACTTGGAGATCCACCAAGCCGGGACACAAAAGCTATTAACCATGAACTATATACTCGTTAAAGATAGTACGGGCCTATCAATGTCATGGTCCCAGATACTCATTTAGAATTAGAATGGTCAAGACGCCATCTACTCATAATTCTCTATGGGTACTTAGTCAACACGACACCAACCATATAATCAAACAGTCACGGGAAAAACTTCCTATCATGTGACTAATTGCATAAAAATCATATTCAATATCATATCGCCTCATATCTATTAAGGCTCATTCATTCATTCATTAAATAAAACCTTACCTGAAGACAAATCCCCGACCCGAGTCCCGCGACGGGTCATCAGTCAAACCGGGGCTGACTAGATCTTAGTTTGACCAAACCCGTTTGGTCAAACCGGCTAGAAACAGAGTCTTAGCCATCGAGGCTTGAACATAAGAATATCACATTCATTTCATGCTATTTCATTCTATTTCTAACATGTGAATTATTAATTCATACGAAAACCCGCTTGACTTTACATGATATCAAATTAAACTAAAATCTCGTATTATAATTTCTAACATGTGAGAAATAATAATATAATGAAAAGCTTTTAATTAAATAATTTACTTATTAAAATTTCCCACTTGCTAAATATTACAACACACGATAAAATAACAATACTCTAAAACCGTCACAAGTCCAAGGGGACCCACGGTTCATTTTGGACCGGTTTTGGTCATCTTTTCTAAAACCGTTTCTTAATATTTCCCGCATGCTTAACATATTTAAAACCCGTCAAAACAACAACAAAACAATCAAGTATCGACAAAAACCCAAAGACCAAAACCCGGACCAACCAGACCGGGCTGGACCGGGTCTGAACCGGCCTGAACCGGCCTGGTTTGGCCCGGTTTTCCAGCCACCAAAACAGCCCCCTACGGCCACCACCAACATCAACTCTAAATTATTTCTAACATGTTTTAATTAACAACATCCATATTAAACAACCAATTCATCCATCATGCATACAAAAATCATGATTATGAACAAATCATCAAATATGTCAAGAGCACTAAACATGCCAAGAATTCATCCAACATAATATAATAACAACTTATCATGTTACTAGTTAAAAATCATAAATAACTATAACATGAACATGAACAAAAGAAAACAAAGGTATGTAACATTAATTCGTCGAGTAACTCGGAATCGTTACCTTAGCTAGCAAAATCAATTCGCACCCAAAATAAGAACTAAAGAAAAACCCGTCTACTAATCTTCTCCTAATATATACGAGTCACCAAACTCGTCTTCAAAATCTTTCCCTATAAGAATTGATAAGAATAATATTGTTAGAATTAAAACTTGATTTTCCATAATTAAAGTGTTGAAAACGATTTTGACGGAATTGAAAATAAACCGTACTTGAAGATGGAGAGCGAAGAGGAGATTCTAGAAATATAAGTTAGGACGGATTTGAATAAGAAAAGAAGGTTTTATGACGATTTTGCTCAAGAACGACGAAGAACGATGAAGAACGACGAAGAACGATGAAGAACGATTAAAGAAAGTGTTAATTTGATCTTAATTTGATTTATTGTAAAATGAAAAGTTGTTAGTGAGTAAATGTGGTGAGGGCCGTGTGTTTATAGAGAAAATAATGAGTCGGGTTTGAAATTGTTGTTATGGAATTGACCCGGTATAATAATTATTATCGGTAATGATTAGATATAATTAGATATTAAGTTAATTAAACCAAATATCTAGATATTATGTTATTGTAAGAAAAAAAAGAAAATAATCTAGCTCAAGAGGGAGAGGAGGCCGTGTGGCTTTGGTGAGAAATCGGGTCTGTTTTTTTAAACTATTTGCTTAATTTAAGGTGTAAACGATCGATAAAGTTATAAATATCTAAGATATTATTATTAGTTTAATCAAAAGAAAGAAAATATCCAAAGTGAGTGGAAAAAGATGACATGGGGCGTGTGACTCATGCCAAAGTCGGGTTTCGGGTTTGTTTTCGGGATTTAAGATGACTCGGGAATAGTTAAATGATGTTCGGGATTAAACCGTAAAAGTTATTCTTTAATTCCGAATAAATTCAAAATAATTATATTAAATTGTCATAAATTCAAATAAATCTTAATAAAAATAAATTAAATTTATATTTTTTTAAAAATAAAATTTCGGTCTTTCAATTTACGAGGTGAGTCGGAAAAGTCAACGAAAGTCAAAGTCGACTTAAAAGTCAAAAAAAGTCAAAGATGACTTAAAAGTCAAGAAAAGTTAATGACGACTTAAAAGTCAAGAAAAGTCAATGACGACTTAAAGAAGTCAAGAAAGTCAAAGACTACTTAAAAGTCAAGAAAAGTCAAAGATGACTTAAAACGGGATTCTCATGAAATCTCTCAGAAATTCCAAATACGAACTCGGAATTTCCAAATACGACTCGAAACAATAAATTCCACTTTAAAACTTAAATAGGCTGAAAAGTATCCGTAAAATATTTTCACTAGAAAAATAGGGTACTTTTCGGGTTGTTACAATTATAATCTCATTAGTCTTTTTTTATATTATTATTGGTAGGAAATCCATATAAAAGTAATCTAGTTGAAACCAAAATATCGTTTAATATGTCATATTTTATTTTGCCTAATCATATAATAATCATCATAAAATTCATCATTAGAATCATTACTAATATAATCTTGATCACCTTAATCATTTTAGTACTTTTATTTCGTAGTTTAATTTTGCTTATCATTTTGCTCTTAATTTATTTAATCACATAAATTAAATCTAGTAGTGTAGGATTATCATTATTTAAATGTAATAAATAATATTGAAATATTGAAATGATTTGCTAGTTAAAGTGAATTAAAAGAAGAATCGATACCAATAGAACCATCTAGTTTGTTTCTTCCTTTGGTTGTGTCAAATTCTATAACTTTGTTTAATGGCCATAAACAATTATTTGTATTAGTCAATTTCCGTCTTAGAAACGAGAGTTGGGATGGGAATTAGGACTACCAATAGGGGTTTAGTGACCTAACCAGGCTGAAAGGACGTTAGGACCCATTAAAAAGTCGGTACGAATCCGAAAGGAATATACCGCTACAAGGCTTAGACAATCGTAGTAATTCTAATATTGGTATCAATAAAGCTTTTAAATCACTTGACATGGATTTCTAATTCTCTATATCAATTTGATTAGATAGTTTATTTTATCGTTTTAGTTAGTTTACTTTACCGTCATTTTATTACCGTTCTTAGATAGTTTATTTTATTGTCATTTGTTAGTTTAGTAGTTTTCTATTATTTTAGTTAGGTAGCTTTTCAATATTGTTATTTTAATTATCGTTCTTAGTTAGATTTAACTATTGTCACTTTCCTTTCTGTCAAGTAGACTAGTTCACTTTATCTTGCAATTTTATTATCGTCGTCAATTTGATTAGATTTATTTTTATCGCAATTTCGATACTTGTCATTTAAATATCGTCATTGTATATTTGTCATTTTATTTCATGTTAGTAGTTTAGATAATCACCTCAAAAAAGTCGAACTTAAATAAAAATCACCCCATAGCAATTCATAGTTAACACGTACTCCCTGAGGATCGATCCCTGCTTCCCTAATTACATTCTTTATATTATTAGCCTAAGTATGGGTAATTATTTTTGTATCGGGACTGCGACACAACCCAGAAAGATTTTTAGGTTTTAATATTTAGAAGGATCTATAGAGAGAGAGGAGAGGATGGACGTTTTTAATGAGTGAAGAGAGAGAGGTTGTTGGGAATTTATGAGGGAGAGTATAAAATTGGTGGGAAATAAATTATTGGAGCGACTACTTAGTATAATTGGGTAAGTTAATTGAGAATTAAATATGATCATGTGGGTTAAGTGTAGGGTATTTTTGTAAATATGTAATGCCAATTAGGATAGTTTGGTCTTTTTACAATGAAAAGAAGATCCATAAAAAGAAATAAACTAAATGGGAAGATTATAGTGGTTAGGCTCAAAAAGAAAAATGGGAAGATTATAGTGATATGGAGAGAGTAATACATACTAACGCTTCACTAAAAAAATCAAACTTCTGACCTCATTTATCTCTTACTGAATTTCGCCTATTTTTAACCCATTACTACCAGTAAGCAATCAAGTCACCTTCTGTGACAACCCTCGCGAATGCGGAAATATAAAACATACAAGCATGTGAAGTAAACTGCGGAAATACGGTATTTTAAAAACCTTTATACATGCAAGATAGAAAAATACGATGAGTGTCAAAATATTACAAACTAAATAAAAATACCACAAGAGACGTAGTCTCTCAAAGTGTTAACAACAGACAAAGTAATTAGCAACTAGCTAAACAACGTCTAGAGGTGTTTCATCCAGGGACAACGCCCGCTAGCTCACACCCGAACCCCAAAATAGCATAAGCAAAAAGCCATCCATGCAAGCAACCTGTTCATTCATGAAAAACATGAACGCCACAGGCAGTTGGGAGTAACTCCGGGTTCTCCCAGCCATATCACCTTAAACGTACATAGAAGGAAATACCAAAGTAGAAGCATGCATATATAGATATACATGTGAGATACGATAAAAATAGATAGGCAATTCAATATATAATGATAAGAGCATATAGAATACAAATCTGAATCCATCATGTGATACAAAGACTCGGGGAAGACACTCTTAGGCAACCGAATACGCTCACTAGGGCTTGCATCTCACCGTTAGCGGTATAAGTTTGATAAGATTGAGACTCGACAGACACACCAAGTCAAGTCATGCGATATCCAACAAGTAATTCCAACATATTGACATCCATTCACGAACCAAGACATTGACGGTGTCCAAATCATGCAATAACCATGAATATATCATGAAATCACGCATTCAAATACGACGGTGCCAATCATGCAATTGACACATTGAATAATATCATGAAATCACCATTCAAAGACACGACCGACGACATCTCTCAACGTAAATGCAACCGCCTATCACGTGTACATGCAAGATGATTAAAAGCATCCACGTAGATCACATTTCCCTGAACGCATACACGATCACGTTCGTATATGTAGACTAAGTTTCCTCCTTGTAGGAACGATAATTTAACCGGCTCCTAGTGTAAACCTGGCCATGATCTCGGAATCACGTTTTCCGATTCGACATGCGATAAAGCGTTTCGCATCCAAGACTCGGTCTTACAATATATATGCCGAGTACCCCAAATTCGGTAGATCAATTCACGAAAGAGGCGGAAAAGAGCTCAAGCCTAATAACAAGCGGTACGCTACATGCAAATAACACCACCTCGCAAGTACACAACATTTGACGGCCGGGTCGATCAACGCATTGCGTTCAACTCCCAACAACGTCGTCGTATGCCCACTACACTTGCAATTAAGCAGTAGGATACCTCTCCGTTCCGACATTCCAGCCTTACGAACGGGAAGGTAGCCAAGGGAATGAGAGTACAAAGCAGAAGACAAAATAGTGTTCAAACCGTATCATTTGTAAAAACCGACTCAAAGTGGGACATAGTAAAAACCGTCACAAAACATGTGAGCATGGCATTATATAAATGTAACTATGATAAACATGAATCAATACATGATACATAAGCATTAGACCAAGTTTAAGAAGCATAATAAATAAGAAACATAGATAACTCTCCAAAACAACAAGTTTGGAAACTAACTAAAACAAGGGTTCACTTCAAACGGTCATAACTAGAGTTTTAGACATGGAAATACATAACTTCTAAGTCGAGGTGATAGCTTATCCTCTTACGGTTCCAACGAGATATCACACGCTCAAAACAAGCAAGTAACGAAGGAGATAAGATCATTTTACGAAAAGGGGTCAGTGCAGTGAAACTGCACAAGTCACGACCGTGACTTGTATTTCACGACCGTGAGATGTGTGACCAAATCACCCGAGAACCTTCAACATAAATTCAATCCTTTTATTTCCAATTCTCATAATTCATTTCGAATAACTATCAACAATCAATATTCATCATCAACAATCATCAAATAACAACAATCATCATCCATAACATGAATCCTAAGCTTTCTAATCGTATTCTAAATATGAATCCTAGCATATAAAGCATGTAAAACACGTAAATGATATCGAGTAACCCTTCACCGTTACCTTTTCGCGACTTTAATTGATTTCTAAACCTTCCTAATCTCCACCTACATACAATTAGATAATAAAAGATGAATATCATTCACCTTGAGAAAGACGGATAACTTAAAAAGCGAGAAAGACGGTAATTTTATTACCAATACGGATAGAGGAAGAAGAGAGGGGAAGAATAAGACGAACTTACGTGAATTCTAGCAAGTAACGAAAGAGTTACGATGATTCAAAGATTGAAATCAAAGAGGGAGGCAAGGTTTCTTAAGGAGGAAGAAAAGATTGTGTTTGTGTTGAATGAAATAGGTTAAGGAGTATGAGGGAGTATAAGTAAAGGGCGAGTCGGAAAAGTCAACGAAAGTCAAAGGCGGCTCAAAAGTCAAGAAAAGTCAAACTCGCCTTAAGACGGGATTCTCATGGAATCTCGCGGAAATTCCAAATACGAACTCGGAAATTCCAAATTCGACTCGAAACATTAAATTCTAAATTAAAACTTAAATTTGCTGAAAAGTATCCGTAAAATATTTTCACTAGAAAAATAGGGTACATTTTCGGGTGTTACACCTTCTTATCTGTGTTTTTCTTCTTCCTGGTTATTTAACTTTTTTTTTTCCATTTTTTTCTTGATCTTCAAAGCTGTCTCTTAATTATTTCACTATTTGTTTAATAATGAAGACCTCTAGTTGTTCATCAAAATCGTCTTCTCAAATGTCTCCCTGCCGAATAGGTCATCTCCCTCTTATTGGTCTCCATTGATAATCAACCACCATTTTCATTGCTACCAATCTCCATAATTATCAGTAACCATCTCCATAACTTTTCAAATCATTCATGGTTGTTCTTCCCATTTTATTGGCATATATTATTGGCTTCAACTTCGTAATTTGCCCAATAATCAGCCACCGTCTTCCACTTGATTTTAATCAATAACAAACGTAAATCATACCTTTTTGTCCAGATTGAACCCAGAAATTGATTGGTTGGAGTTCTATTATGGATAAACCTGGATTGCACCCAAATTCAATTGATTTTTTTGGGGTTTTATCATGGGCGAACCCAGATTGTGAACCGAGAAAATGATTATGGATTAACCTAGAATTCAGATTATGAACTAAGTTATCTTAGAGGTTTATTAACAACCCCAAATCGATTTGAAAAATTTAAGGGATGATTATTTGAGAATATCAACAAACTTAATCAATAATACCCACTTTTTCTTAAGGTTTATCAATTTATAATAGACTCACATTGAAAAACTTTTAAGATATACTTGCATAAAAAATATTACGAATTTGAATCCAAAAATATGAACAACAAAGTGAGAATCACATTAGATGCATCAACTCTACTATTCTTGATGATCAATCAGCCAAATTGACGAAATGAAAGGGCAAAAATTAGGGTTATATTAATTCAGATAGAAGTGAATTTTAGGGGTTTTACTTAGTTTAATTCGATTAAAGTGAGTAGTGAGAGAGAAGGGGAATCTTATGATTAAAGAGAGGACAAGGGAGTGTTGTTAGAGCATTAAGTCAAGGTCACCGGTTCATCAAGTATCCCCTCCATATGTTCAGTGAAAGATAAACGAGGTCATAAGTTAGATTTTTATCAGTTAATTGTTAGAATGTATTACTATGATAAGAGGAGGCATAGGTTTGATTATTCTCATTAAATAACCCTAAGATAATTGCGGAATACTAATGAGACGGGACATGGTTTTATGTGCTCGGTGCACTGCCTAAAATTTTTAGCAAATATGAGTACAATTTCGATGAGTCATAGGAAAAAGAATTTAAAGTCAATGATGAAGACATGACAAGGACTATGATGAGCAAATAGATTTATTAATTTCCTTAGACTATAGTCACGATTTTTTTAGTCATAAATGAGTGTTTTTTTGAATAAACCCATTTTACGTACTAATTTGTTTTAGAAATAACTATTTTTTTAGATTAAACGGAGTGAGGGACCTTTTATTTCATATCATATTCCGCTAAAGCAAAAATAATTTGTGGGAAATTAGAAGTATCGAACACTTCCACCCCAACGTCACTAAAAATTTATCCAATATAGTGAGCAACGTTATTGTCTTTCCGCTTAACATGACAACAAAAAATTTCCGCAAACGAGTCTAATCCATCAGCAACGTCTTCAACAATTACACCTCAGCGCATACATATAGGCTCCCTGCCTTGTAATGCATTGATCAACTCTAAATAACCACCTCTACCACCACCTTCTGTACTCCCATCCGATTAACTATCTATGTTCTGAATCGTGTCGCGACTGCCTCTGCTACACCCGGATCCCAGCGTGCTCTTGTCCTTCGTTCAGACACTACTACCACCGACCCATCCGCAGACCTGCCCACCACGCATAAACAATCTTCGTCGCCCATGCTATCAAGCTAAGGGTTGACACAGACTAGGACTCGAACAAAAGAAAACACATGATGTGAAACTAAGACTAATCACCACAGCTGAGCACAGGAGAAAGGACTAACAATTTAACAGTATTAGACCCAAAAAATCAACAGCCAAACACAATAAATTAAGCTAACATTAAGACAACAATAACAACTCTACCATAGTTGAGCACATGCCAAATTATTGTAACAACCCGAAAAGTACCCGATTTTTCTAGTAAAAATATTTACTAACACTTTTCAGTAGAACTTAAGTTTTTAAAATAGGAATTTTTGTTCCGAGTCTTATTTTGAAATTCCGCGTTCGTATTTGGAATTTTTGAGTGATTTCATGAAAAGACCGTTTTTAGTCGTCTTTGGCTTTTCTTGACTTTTAAGTCGTCTTTGACTTTTCTTGACTTTGTAAAAGTCGTCATTGACTTTTCTTGACTTTTAAGTCGTCCTAAACTTTTCTTGACTTTTAAGTCATCTTCGACTTTTCTCGACTTTTCAGTCAACTTTGACTTCCGTTGACTTTTCCCGACTCGTCTCATAAGTATGAAGACCGAAATTTTTATTTAAAAAAATAATATTTTTGATTTATTTTTATTTAGATTTATTAAGATTTATCATAATTTAATATAATTATTTTGAATTTATTCGGAATTTAAAGAATAACGTTTACGGTTTTAACCGA
Source organism: Heliosperma pusillum (assembly GCA_022085475.1). Taxonomy (NCBI): domain Eukaryota; kingdom Viridiplantae; phylum Streptophyta; class Magnoliopsida; order Caryophyllales; family Caryophyllaceae; genus Heliosperma; species Heliosperma pusillum. The sequence goes on from JAIUZE010003563.1 coordinate 9,546, forward strand.
ACGTCATTTAACTATTCCCGACTCATCGCAAATCCCGTAACAAATTCAAAACTCGACTTTGGCATGAGTCACACGCGCGTGTCATCTTTTTCCACTCACCATAAGATATTTTAATTGTTTTGAATAAACTAATAATAATATCTAGATATTTATTAACTTTATCGATCAGTTAACGGAAAATTACGCAAATCGTTTACAAAACTGACCCGTCTAGCACAAGACCACACGGCTCATCCACCCTCTAATAGGGCTTGATATTTTCATTATTTTTCATTACAATATCATAATATCTTGATATTTAGTGTAATTAACTTTATCGTTAATTATATTTAATCGTTTATCGTAAAATAATTATTAAACGCGAGTCAATTAAGTAACAACAATTTCAAAACCCGACTCTTGATTTTTGCCATATAATTACAAGGACAAACAACCACCATCATTAGCACAAACAACTTTCATTTACAATAAATCAAAGTAAACTCAAATATCACTTTCTTTAATCGTTCTTCATTTGTTCTTCGTGTTCTTCAATTGTTCATCATCGTTCTTGAGCAAAACCTTCATAAAATCTTCATTTCTTAATTAAATCCGTCCTAACTTATATTTCTAGACTCTACTCTTCGCTCCCCATCTTCACGTACGGTTTTATTTCAATTCCGACAAAATCGTTTTCAACACTTTAATTATGGAAAATCATATTTTTCATTCTAATAATGTTTTCCTTGTTATTTCTTATAGGGGAAGATTTTGAGGACGAGTTTGGAGACTCGTATATTTTGGGTGAAGATTAGTAGGAGGGTTTCTTATTATATATATACTTCTTATTATTTTGGTGCTAATTGTTTTGCTAGCTAAGGTAACAATTCCGTTTTACTCGACGAATAAATGTCACATAGCTTTAGTTTTTGTTCATGTTATGGTTATTTATGATCTTAGTTAGTAACATAGCCTTTAGTTTTGTTTCTTTTGATTTTGGTTCATCTTTGTTTATGGTTCATGTTTTTATGATTTAAGGATTTTTATTAGTAATATGATAAGTAGTTGTTTTTATTAGGTTGTATGAATTTACAATAAGTTAGTGTTCTTGGCATATTTTTATGGTTTGTTCATAATCATGAATTTTGTATGGATGGATGTTAAAATGGTTGTTTGATAATTAAAACATGTTGAAATTAATTGGTGTTTGATGGTGGATTGAACCGTGGGAAATGGCCAGCCAAACCGGACCAAACCAGACCGGTCCAGGCCGGTTCAGACCCGGTCTGGGCTGGTTGATGGTGGGTCCGGGTTTTGGTCTTTGGGTTGTGTCGATGTTTGAATGTTTGGTTGTTGTTTTGACGGGTTTTAATTATGTTAAGCAGGCGGGAAAATATTAGAAATCGGTTTTAGAAAAATTAAATCAAAACAGCCCATTTTTAGCCAAAACAGCCGTGGGGCCCAGTCCAGGCCCATGTGGGGTCCGGCCCAACTCAGCCCGTGGGTCCCACTTTGGGACTTGTGACGGTTTTTGAGTTTAATGTTAATTTATCGTGTTTTGTAATTTTTAGCAAGCGGGAAATGTTAATAAGTAAAATATTTAATTAAAAAGGTTTTTCATAAAATTAATATTTCTCACATGTTAGAAATTATAATACGAGTTTATAGTTTAATTTGCTATCCTTGTAGTCAAACGGGTTTTTGTAATGTTTAATATTTCACATGTTAGAAGTTTTAATAAAATAACATGTATTAAATATTTTGATTTTTATGGTTAAGTCTATGTGATAAAGACTCTGTTTCTAGCCGGTTTGATCCAACGGGTTTGGTCAAACTAAGATCTAGTCAGCCCCGATTTGACTGATGACCCGTCGCGGGACTCGGGTCGGGGATTTGTCTTCAGGTAAGGTTTTATTTAATGAATGAATGAATGAGCCTTAGTAGATATGAGGCGATATGATATTTGAATATGAGTTATATGCAATTAGTCACATGATAGGAAGTTTTTCCCGTGACTGTTTGATTGTATGATATATGTCGTGTTGACTAAGTACCCATAGAGAATTATGAGTATATGGCGTCTTGACCATTCTAATTCTAAATGAGTATCTTGGACCATGACATTGATAGGCCATACTATCTTTAACGAGCATACGGAGTTTATCGCTTGATAGCTTTTGTGTCTCGGCTTGGTGGGTTTATATCCAAGTCGGGGAATGGCTGCCTAGTTCCACTTTGGAAATGGAGCCAGCTTAAGTACTAGCCATCTCTGCTTAGGGGGTCGCCTAGTAGAGTTTCTCATAGACGGTTATGTCATGGGACGGGGAAGGGAATAGCTGTTGTCGCTAGGTCTGATCAGTCTAGGACTAGGATGTTTTTCCTACCTTGTGGTATAGCCTCGAGTTACAGATGACTATTGACGGTGCTAAGAACTTATGCCTGTTTGTAGAAGTATTGGTCTTTCATGTTTGTATGATTCTATGAGTTCTAGAAGGTGAAATGCAAGCCGGCTAGGATTGATAGAGTTTGGATTACCGATTGTTAACTGATTCACATGATTACGTGTTGATTAGGGTTTGATTGTATCAGGGCCATGTTACATGGTAACCGCTGAGCCAGCATACCAGCTTCCCTACCTCGTGTTATATTTTATTATCGGATTCACATGATAGTTTTCATATGCTAGGTTATATGTTAGTTATTTGTTTCATAACATGAAAAGCATATCGTATATGTTAAGGTTTTGTATTTTCCATATACATTGCTTTTATGTTATTCATGTTTTAATTAAACTCGACATTTCGTGGCTGGGAGAACTCGGAGTTACTCCCCACTGACTGTGGCTTCCGTGTTTATATTTAATGCGGTTGGCAGGTTTGTGATGCATACTTGGGTACATTGACGAGCTAGCGAGCAAAGTATTTACCTTGGACCTATATTCGGTTCTTAGGATTGTATATTATTATACACTCTTTTATTTCCGTATTTATACGGGAAACATGTCTCCCGTTTTGGATAATTCTTATGTATAATATTATTTCCTTTTGTTATGAACCTTTTTCTTTAAGACACCTTTGTTATGACGAATATATTTAATAGTAGGTTCCGGTTTTTAAATTTACCGATTTTCACTAAAGTGAACCTATTAGAAACGTATTCTCATCTTTTATTTATTTAAATTAATTTTTTTTCTTTCCGCAAATTTGAGGGTGTCACATATATATTATAATAATACATAAACATATTATACATTAAATAAATAAAAAAAGGAAGACTTCTATCATGACTCCACTTCCTAATATAAGTAGAAGAAGAAGAGGGAAGACTCTTCCCTCTACCCTACTACTACTTACACGGCTACAATAGAGAAAAAAAGAGGCTTATATAAACTCTTTTTCTCTACATGATTCATCATTCAGAATTTGACACAAAAATAATCAGTAATTTTTGTATTCTTTCTAGCACTAGGAAAGGCATATCTCAGAGCATCTTGGGTGCAACAATTAGGAGAATATCGATTTCAATATTTGTTGTTAGGCCATATTGCTAGGATCAGAGGTTGATTCTAATCTTTATGCTTTTCGCTTATGACTCGTATTTCATATATTATAATTTCGTTATAATCCTTAAATTTCATGTTGAAATATACCGATATTTCCTACAAGTGGTATCAGAGCCAGGGCTACGAAATTATTTTATATGATTTTTCATGAATAAATTTTTTTTGTTTCGGCCCAAATTTTTTTTGCTGTGAATTTTTTTTTTTTGATTTTTGATTCTTGTTTTCATTTTGATTTATTGATATTGTTGTTTTAATATGTTAAGATGACAATATGATAAATTTGTAGATGTTTTAATTTAATAAGGATTGAATTAAAATGTAAATGGAAATTGTTTTGAATGTTTGTGAACATTTGTTTTTGCTATATATTTTCGGTATACATGATGTTAATTTGTTGTTTTGCATCATGATTAATAATGATTAATAATGATTAGATGTTGGATTGAATCATCTAGTTTGTATCAATGTTTAATAATGATTAGATGTTGATAATTGTAGCGATCTTGAAATATTAGGAACATCAAATTAAATAATAATAATAAAAAAATTGAATACAGCCCGTGGCTGCTGTTCAATAAAAAAAAAAATTGGATTTTTTTCTGTTTTTATTTTGGCCGAGTTTTTTTTTTCTTTTATGCATTATATTGATAATGTATAATTGTTGTTGTGAAAAAGTTCACAATTATTGGATACCCAATTATTTTAAAATGGTTTAAAATAATGTTGGATTAATTCATGTTATACGATAATATGAATTAAAATTGGATTATGTTTGATTGGAATTATTGTGAGTAATTAAGGAATTGTCACATAATTTTGATCATTTTAAATTAGGTGGTTTGGATAAATTACTCTACATAATTAAGGAATTATGTCTTGAATGACTAATTTATTGTTGATGCATTTTCTTTTGTTGAATGATTTGTTGAATGGTTTATTTACGTATTTTTGCAATTGGTTGTAATTTGTATTACCTAGTGTGGCCTTAGTTGATTATGTTTTCGTAATGATGGAAACATGATCTTGATGTAATTTTGAGATCTCGAATCTCCTTTTGTTTTCTTTGAAATTATGTTTTTAAATTAGAATGTAAATAGGTTTATATTTTGTAATTTATTAAATGTAATTTGAGAAGATTAAAGATGGAGATCGGATTGCTCACTCCCGCTACATGGACCAAGATGGAACATCAAGACAAGCTTTTCGGGTCCAATTGTGGATGGATTCCAAAGTTGTATTTTGTTCATTTTGGTAGATAGGCCACACTAGGACTTTGTAATTTTACGTATTTTTCGTTCTTGTTGCATTTCTTCACATGATAGTTAGTGCATCATATTCCGCCTAAACCAAACCACCTACTACTAAAATGCATGAAAATTGACTCATATAGTTTGGATGTTAGTTATCATGGACATAAAGATGTCACACGAATTTTAAGCCATCATCTTAGTTTATTCATTCTCGCATGCTAGATATTCGTTCACTTAAAATGAATTAAAATAAAGTTGATGGGATCTTCCTCTAAAACCTAAAATTGAGACTAGTCTTTATAGGCCAAACTACTATGAATCCCTTCTTCGTCGGTAGGCATATAGGACCTTACTCTCCATATGACCCCTTCTACGTTGGGTAAGTAGTATGTGTTGACTTATTTTACCTCAACATTATAATCCGAAGAGTTTCTCGTGATTATGATGGACTATAGATAAAATTTTATCGACCAAGAATTCTAAAGGTAGAATTAGCCAAGAGGTTGGCTTATCAATTTAGAGATAATTGAGTCTTGGGATCATTTATATAATTCTTGAGGGAGGTCAATTGTATAAATGCTTGAGTCTTCGCATTAAACAAGTTTTGCACTAGACTTAATTCATATCGATGAGTATGCTTATTATTATATTTTCCTTCTTTTTCGCAGCGTAGAATTCGTCTTATATTGATAATACTGCTATAACAAATGGCTGGCCATAATGATGTCCCTATGCCAAGTGCCACACTTGCACGCGAGTCCTGGCTTAAAACTTTCATGGATCACATGAATCAGTCCACACGACTGAAGAATGACGGGTCCAACTTTGCGGACTGGGAGGTGGCAATACGGAATGCAGCCATTGCTGACGGCAAGCTCAAGTACTTCAGTGAGCCAATACCGCCAAACCCAGGCCCCAATGCGAGAGCCAACGAGTCACTTGCTTATAGTGACTTCGTTATGGAAGCGGGTGCAATAAAGAACGTACTCATCTTTGCAATGGAAACCAATTTGCAAAGACGCTTCATTGCCCAAGGTGCAAATAAGATTTTCACCACGCTCACTAACGAATTTTCAAAAGCACCGAGAATCGTTACTTATGAGCATACCTGTCGCTTCTTTGAGGCGAAACTTCAGAAGGGCCAACCGGTTAGCCCACACATTCTTGATATGATTGAGAATGTCGAGAAACTGGAAGCATTTGATTGCAAAATCAGTGAGAGCATAGTCATTGACCGTGTGCTTCATTCACTTCATGATGGTTTTGCCCTTTTCAGGGCAAATTACTACATGAATGACATGAAGAAAAGTTTTCATGAGCTACACTCACTTCTCGTACAGACCGAGAAGGATCTGAAATTGAGTAGGAGCATGAAGCAAGATGTTCTCATGATTTTCAATAAAAACAAAGGTAAGGGCAAGGCTCATGGCGACCTAAATGTAGGGAAGCCAAAGTTTAAAAAGTCAGGAAAGGGTAAGAGTGGCCCTGGTGAGACTAGTAGCTCACAAGCCAAGGCAAAGATCAAGGACAGTAACAGTGAGTGCCACCATTGCCACAAGACTGGGCATTGGAGGAGGAACTGTCCCTTGTACCGTGAGGACATAAAAGCAGGCCGCGTCACTCCTGTTGGTATGTCATCTTATATTCATATGATTGAGATTAACCAAGCAAGTTTTGGAACTTGGGTACTTGATACTGGTTGTGGTTCTCATCTGTGTAATCATTTGCAGGGCCTAAAAAACATCACACCCCTTGCAAAGGGTGATGTGGACCTGCGAGTCGGGAATGGAGCAAAAGTTGCTGCCGTCTCAATGGGAACATACGTAATCCAACTCCCGAGTGGATTTGAGTTATATTTATATAATTGTTACTATGTACCCAGTTTATCTAAGAACATTACTTCTATCTCCGTGCTTGATAAAGACGGTTTTTCATTTTCAATAAAAGACAATAGCTGTATTTTCTCTTTAAATGAAATGGTTTATGGCAAAGCAGTTTCCATGAATGACATTTATATCTTAGATCAAACAACAGACATATTACACATGAATAATAAGAAAGTAAAGCTTGGTGACAAAGATCAAACTTATCTATGGCACTGTCGTATGGGACACATAAATGAAAAACGTGTAAAGAAGCTCATTGAGAATGAGACTATCTTCCCATTTGATTACGAATCATTTGGCACGTGTGAATCATGTCTTATCGGCAAAATGACTTTAATTTCTTTCAAAGGTGTTGGAATGCGTGCTAATGACCTATTAGGACTCATACATACTGATGTATGTGGACCTATGTCAATCAACGCAAGAGACGGCTATAGATATTTCATCACTTTCACGAATGATTTGAGTAGATACGGATATGTCTACTTAATGAAGCATAAAAGTGAGTCCTTTGAAAAGTTCAAGGAATTCCAGAATAAGGTTGAGAACCAACTGGGAAGAAAGGTTAAAGCACTTCGATCAAATCGTGGTGGCGAATATCTTTCAAATGAGTTTGATCAACACCTTAAAGACTATGGCGTAGTATTACAATTAACTCCACCTGGAACACCTCAATTAAATGGTGTGTCCGAACGGAGAAATCGAACATTACTTGATATGGTTCTGACGATGCTTTTTTATACGGTGTCGTTAAATCCGCAAATTAGCTAAATCAAATAACAATTTATAAAGCCAAATCTAGACTCAAACCAACCTAAGTAAAAGGGTAGTAAGGGTAAGACAAGGATCGAACCCAAGGGAAGGCGATGAATGCTAAAAATCTAATCTAGACTCTTGCTAAAAACCGATTTAACAAATTAATTAATCTAACTACAAATTAAAACACTAATTGAAACAAAAACTTGAATTACTTACAAACTATGATATTCACAATGGAAAACATGTAGGAAAAACACAAATGGAGAAAGTTTTTCATGAGAATTGATAATCAAGTCTAAAATTACTAACAACAACTAAATACTCAAAGATTCAAATATGGATAAATAACTTAGTGCAATTATCCCAAGTTCCCCCACAATTAACAAAGTAAAGATCCCTCCTTTCCTTCCTTTCTCTAATTATCTACTACAAACTTCTAAAAACTAGCCACCAATGAATTAAACCATCCATAAATGACTCAATACAACTAAACCCATACTTATTAAAACATAAGCATAAATAAAGATGCAAGCTTTAAGCACAAAACCAAAGAAGCATGCTAGAATCATGTAATAAAACATTAAACCATGTCCTAAATACACAATAATCCAAATTCCACTAAAAAGGTTCCAACTTTTAAACCAAAGTTACAAACTTTCAAGTTGCTTCAACAAATATCAAGACAAATCAACCAAATTCATCAAGACAAAGCAATTTAATCAAACAAACAATTACTAAGATGGTTAGTCTTAACAACAATTCATTCAACAATGAAATTCAAACATAGGAAAATGGAATTAAATAGAGAAGGAAGGATTAAAAAGGTCTTACAATGCTAAAAGGGAAGAACTTGTTCAAATTACACTAAGCAAAAGAAGATTAGCTACCCATAGTCTTCATATTACAACCCATTTCTAAGCAAAAACCCATTACAAAAGCCAAACTTGAAGAACAAAGTAGAGAAAAATGCTAAGGAAAATATGATGTTGTATGTTGAATGCTTGATGCCCTTGCCTCTCTTCAGAAATCTTCTTTTATACCCTTGGTCCGCAAACCTAGGGGCCTTGAAAGGTGGGCTTCCAAAAGACAAGACGAAAAAATGAGAAAAACCCGTGCTGAGAGATGACGCAGGCTGCGTCCTACGACGCAGGCTGCGTCGTGCTGACGCAGGCTGCGTCCTACGACGCAGGCTGCGTCGAGCACTGCCCAACTTTTGCCTTGTTTTCCTTCTTGACTTTCGTTGACCCCATGGATATTGACCCCGCCTTGACTTCCATTGTCCCAATGGGCTTGGTCTTCATACCTTGATGATTCATTGCTAGCCCATTCAAAATTTCCGGGTTTTGGGTCTCCGGTTTTCGGGTTTGACTTTTATTGACTTTACGGAATTTAACTCTCAAAATTGACTTAAAGTACTAAATACTATCATTATTACAAAAACTAAAATTAACATAAAATAAAACTAATGACCCGTAAAAAGTAGAGCGAAAGACTCTAAAAACTACTACTAGACACGACAATATTTGACGTTGTCAGGTTCGATCCATGTTGAGTCACACGGTAGTACCTGATTCATTATGGGGTTTTGCTCTTTTGTCAGCTGCTCTAATACTTAACCGAAGTCCGTCTAAAGCTGTAGACAAGACTTCATATGAGATATGGAAGGGAACAGTCCCTAACTTGTCCTTTATTCGGGTTTGGGGCTGCAAGGCTTGTGTCAAGTAGAGACACGAGGATAAGCTCGGCCCGCGATCGGTCAAGACATTCTTTATTGGTTATCCAAAAGGAATGTTTGGTCATTACTTCTATTCGCCTACCGAACATCGAGTTTTTGTTGCGGCTAGTGCGAAGTTCTTAGAGAAAGAGTTTCTCGAGAACAAGACAAGTAATGGAACCTTTGATCTGTCGGAGATTCAAGAACCAACAATCGAGCAACCAATGGAGGAAGATGTTCCTTCAACTTCTGCTACGGTTGATATTCCTCAGGAACCTAGGAGGTCGGGTAGAGTCTCCATTCCTCCAGACAGATACATTGGTATGGTCGAGGAGAATGATAGAGATGACATTTTGCTCCTAGAGAGTAACAAACCCGCTACCTATAAAGGTGCCATGACGTGTTCCGACTCTAAGCTATGGCTTGAAGCCATGCAATCCGAGATGGACTCCATGTATGAGAATGACGTATGGGATCTGGTTGATTTGCCTGATAAGGTACGACCTCTTCAGTGCAAATGGCTTTATAAGATAAAGCATTCTGTAGAAGGACAACCAGACACCTATAAGGCACGACTAGTGGCAAAAGGTTTCACTCAAGTGCAAGGATTGCATTATGATGAAATTTTGCACCCGTAGTTATGCTGCGTTCCATTCGGATAATCTTAGCGATTGCCGCTTTTCATGACTATGAAATTTGGTAGATGGATGTGAAAACCGCCTTCTTAAACGGTTATTTGGAGGAGGAATTGTACATGGTACAGCCCGAAGGTTTCATTGATCCTAAAAATCCTAAGAAAGTGTGCAGGCTTAAGCGTTCCATTTATGGACTTAAGCAAGCTTCTCGGAGTTGGAATCATCGTTTCGACCAGGTGATAAAAGAGAATGGTTTCACTCGATCGGTCGAGGAACCATGCTTATATGTTAAGTCGAGTGGGAGTAATATTATTTTCTTGATATTGTATGTCGATGACATACTCTTGATTGGGAATGACATTCCTCTCTTATCTTCGGTAAAATTATGGTTAAAGAACCATTTCAAGATGAAAGATCTGGGTGAGGCACAACGCATATTGGGGATCCGTATCTATAGAGATAGATCACGACGGATGTTATCACTCAGTCAGGAGTCTTATACAGATAAGATTCTTGAAAGGTTCAGCATGACCAACTCCAAGAAAGAGCACCTTCCAATGATTTCTGGGATGCATTTGAGTAAAGCTCAGGCACCCAAGACATCGGAAGAGGTCGAGCGCATGAGTCGTGTTCCTTATGCATCAGCCGTAGGATCGATCATGTATGCCATGATATGCACACGTCCAGACGTGGCATATGCATTGAGTATGACGAGTCGGTACCAAGGCAATCCAGGTGAAACACACTGGATGGCTGTTAAAAACATCCTTAAGTACTTACGAAGGACTAAGGATTGGGTATTGACTTATGGAGGAGATACTAAGCTATGCGCAATCGGTTACGCGGATGCTAGCTTCCAAACGGATCGAGATGACTCGAAATCTCAGTCTGGATTCGTCTTTACTCTTAATGGCGCTGCGGTCAGTTGGAAAAGTTCCAAACAAAGTGTTATAGCAGATTCTACAACTGAGTCCGAGTACTATGCCGCTTCGGAAGCTGCAAAGGAAGCTATATGGATGCGTCAGTTCTTACAAGGACTAACCGTAGTTCCTAGTTCGAATGAACCAATCAGCATCTATTGTGATAATAGAGGTGCCATCTTCCAAGCTAAGAAGCCTAAGTCTAGCAACAAGTTTAGACATGTACTTCGGAAGGCTCACATGATCCGAGATTACGTGGAGCAAAAGGAGATAGTGATAGACAAGATTGCTTCGGATGACAACATTGCGGATCCTCTCACTAAACCGTTAAAATATGATAAGCATGAAGGGCACATTATTTCCATGGGAATTAAACGTGTTCCTGAGTTGTAGTAGCTGTTTATATGGATTAGATAAATGTCTCTTTTTCATATACTATTTATAACATCATCGTATTGTTTCATATTTTGTTTTTCATGTGGATTGTACGACAACATTGAACGCCACAAAGTGAACTGAATTACATTATATTTGTTTTGGTCCATAATCGCCCAAATGAGCTGATAACTCTGGCAATTATTTTGTGAAGTTGATTGACGGTGGGTTCAACGAGCCATAAGTCAAACGGTTGACTGATCGATCACAGATACGAGTTATAAAGATACCTCGTAGGACATCGTGACAACGTTATGGAGTCCTAAATGTGTAAAAACATTCAGTGTTAGGTCGTGGATTGGACGTCCATAGTGTTCCTAGAGTCGATTCTTTTGACTATCGACTGTCTCTTGAGATTAAGGCAGTTTTTGGGTGACTTTAGTTTCTTTCTCATGGTCGACCGTAACAGGAGGCTAAACAGATTTTTACTGGGTCATTTCATACTGTGCGTGTATCTGCAGGATTCGTGTTGAAGAAAATATCCAACCTTTATCAGGTTTTGTTATTTCCCAGGGCCACTCGAGGAGTTGTAACTAAAATGCATGGCCATGCTCGAATAATGATTCGTTTATCACTTAAGTTACTCTCTAGTCGGGAAAACCACTCTTGATACAGATCACTTGTAAAATACGACCTTTGTGAATACGGACTTTGCAAATTATTTTACATTGAGTGGGAGAAATTTTGGATATGAGAATCGGTTATCGCACATACACTTGTGAGGACAAGTGGGAGATTGTTGGAGCTAGAGTCCTCCACAATTAATGTGATAACGTGTATAAATCTCTTACAGGTTCACAGGGTATACTTAGTATTTTTATCAGTTGATTAACGTTTATCGATAACGGTTGGTTTGCTAGAAGTTTGACGTTATTGTCATTTTAATGGCGCTGATCAACTGGTCCCTAAAAATCACACCTAAAGGATGTGTTTGAGAGATATGATTATATGAAAAATATGATCATATTGATGCCTTATATGACTAAAAGGTTAGTCGATGTATATGACTAAAAGGTTAGTCAATGTAATGATGATACAATTATTTAATACGATTAAATAATACTGGCTGAGACGAATTAAATGTTAATTCGTAATTGAGTATAAACTGTTATATCTAATTAATGTATATAATGTAATTATTTAATACGATTAAATAATGTAAGCTTAAACGAATTAAATGTTAATTCGTAATTAAATATAAACTGTTATATTTAATTCGCAAATTATAAATATACGATGTTTATAATTGACGTATATATTATAATAATACATACACATATCATACATTAAATTAAAAAAAAAGGAAGACGTCTATCAGGACTTCACTTCCTAATATAAGTAGAAGAAGAAGAGGGAAGACTCCTCCCTCTACCCTACTACTACTTACACGGCTACAATAGAGAAAATAAAGAGTCTTATATAAACTCTTCTTCTCTACATGATTCATCATTCAGAATTTGACACAAAATAATCAGTAATTTTTGTATTCTTTCTAGTACTAGAAAAGGCATATCTAAGAGCATCTTGGGTGCAAGAATTAAGAGAATATCGATTTCGATATTTGTTCTTAGGCCATATTGCTAGGACCAAAGGTTGATTCTAATCTTTATGCTTTTCGTTTATGACTCGTATTTCATATATTATAATTTCGTTATAATCCTTAAATTTCATGTTGAAATATACCGATATTTCCTACATTGTTATTCCTTGCTTCTTAGTACCTCGACATGCTCAATCATTTTGAGTATGTGGTAGCAAACATATTGACCATCCTTCCTTTTTAAGGTCGAAAAAATAAGAAGCGACTTCATATTAAATAATCCTAAGAGCTCTTGAAAACACGGTCACGAGTTTAGTGTAGATCTCATACGTGGAATTCATCTTCATGACATTCCTTTGAAGCTCGACATCTATAGTGAAGATCAAGACATTCTTGATCGTGGACGATTCTATTTGGTAGGTCTCATAGGCCTCCTTCACGGCGTTAGTTGACCTTGCATTTAGGAGCGTTGGGAGAAGCCTTGGTGAGGTAACGAAGCTTACCATCAGCTTTGGTGGCAAGACAAAGTTGCCTATTCCAATTCGCTAAATTAGAACAATTCTTTTCGATTTTGCATTGATCCATAAGGGATCTAAGCCAAGATACGGTGGTGAGTGGTGGTGCGGGAGGTCGAACCTCGTTATCGTTTGACGATATTGCGAATAAATAAGTTTGATTACAAAATAGAAAATGAAAGAAACATCAACATTTATCGTTTTCAAATACTTGTAAATATTTTAAACAAGTTTGACATTTATATAATGACCTCTATCCAATTACATAAATGATTCCAAGACCCAAATCCTATATTAACTCGGGTTTATGTGAGCCACGAACTCCACGACCTTTATCAATATTATTTGGTGGGTTAACTCTTTAACCGATTCTACAATTAGAATTCTTGGTCGATGAAAGACTTTATTGTCATCTTTAGCCCAGAACACATGGGCCACGGACCCTAATCTTTCCGTTGTGTTCAACCAAATTTCGATGCAATAACGATTTATTGCCCCACTTACCCAACGTAATAAGTTTAGCACCTCGGTGAACCGAACCTACTTTCTTACGAAATTGGGATTCATGGGTTCTACTATTTGTTAAGGCTAAGCCTCAATTAATAAAATCGAGGTTAAGTCAATTTATATTATCTATCTTCTTTTAAGTGAACAAAATAGGTGAACAACCGATAATTGTAATTGACGCGGTCGATTAACTCGATAAAATGCATGTGTTGTTTAAGTGGCGATTGGCATGCATGCAACATATAAATAAAAATGCAAGCATAAAATAAGTTCCTAGTATGGCCTTCCTAAAATAATAGAAAATAAAATTAACTATTACAAATTCGGAAACCAACTCCTTGGTCCCTTGAACTTCATTTGCACGCCTCCCAAGGACATCGTCTTTATTTTGGAACGCCTTTCCAAATGGCACTGTCTTTAGGAAACTCCGGAATTACAAATGATATAATAAAATTACAAGGCTATTCTATTATACATTTGAAAAATAAAATGAAATGATACAATAAAAGTGATACGAGATCACATTAAATTACAACCGAATCAATATTCCCATACATTTCGGGTAATATCAATTAAAAACTAAGGCCATACTAAGACAAATTACATAATTCCAAAAACTACATACATTAAAATGACATTCATTCATTCAAAATGCAGCATAATTATATGTAAACTCATGCAATATAAATGTGCCAAATCGCCATAATAATCTTATATCGTATATAAACCCGGTTTTATCGAAATGCGTGATAATAACCAATTAAAATCACAAATTAATACTTAAATCAAATTTAAGCCCAAGTTAATTACCCTAACTGTTTAGGACTCAAAAAGTAGTCTCCACTAATTATTTGACGATAATTCAACCCGGTTTTGCATTATTGCTCGGTTTTGACCCCTTTTAACATAACTTTTATGTAATAATTCCAAATTAAATTACAATAATTTATAAATTTGAAAACTAAAATTTTGAATATTATGGAATCATTTTAGAGAAATTTTGAGTAGTCTCCACTAATCATTTTGAGTAGTCTCCAAATATATCTTCATGTCAAAATTTTGGTCAAAAAATTTCGAATCATTTTAGAGAAATATATAGTTGCCATTAATTGATTTTATCAAATAAAATACTAAAACCACACGAAATTTAATCTAATTAATTTTCAACTTATACATCTGATATGTAAAATATTTATGCAACATATTCTAATTTTTCTCAAGCCAAAAATTTATTTTAGCTATTTATGCCAAAATAATCACTATTTATGCCTTTTTAACTATTAAAAATCATAAATCATGCAAAATAAATCATATTTATCTCACATTTTACATACAGTAGGTAAAAAATATTCATGTGATATCATACTAAAATTTCATGGCCAGATTCGAACGTTAACTAGTTTTAGTCATAAAATGTTCATTTTACTCATTAAAATGGATTTATTTAACTAAAAATCATTAAATAAAGCAATAATCTTTCATAAATCATCAAAATGACCTAAAAACATATTAGGACCAGAAGGTATTTCATGCTCAAAATTTCGTGACTTTATCATGTAAGTCAAAAATTTTGTAGTTTTATTTTAGTACCATAACTCGTAAAAACTTCATAAAACCGATTGCATGCAACATCCTATGCTCTGATACAAATTGTTAGGTTCATATACCTATACTTAAGACATTTCTTAAGTAATACTAATTAACTCTTTAATTAGTTTTAAGATCTAGTTACATGCTAACTATTTAAACACAAAGATAAGAAGAAAATTGATTCCTCACATTGCATTTGGCCGAAAATGGGCACAAGAATAGGACACCTTCCTATTTTTATTCTTGAGCTAAAATATTATGGGAAAAATTTCTTAAGCCTCAAGTGTAGAGACACTCCTCTAAGTTGCACCTAGACTATCCCAAATCTCCTCTTGTATTATTTACTAGATAATATGAGAGGAACCCTTAAACAATATAACTAATACAACCATTACTACACTTAGTAATGTTGTAAGCTATTAGTAATATATGAACATGGTTTTATATAAAAATTCTTAAGTTTATAGTGTGAGAAAGTTGTAATTTGATATGAGATCAAGTTGGTTGTCAAATAAGAAGAAAACTTCTCCTTATTTTAATGACAAAACCGGCACTACATGGAGAGTGTAGAGCATGCCTTCTACTTTTTGTCTTTACAAGAAAAGTAGCTAAGGCCTAGGTGTAGGTATGTAATTATGTTGTTTTAATCTTAATTAGAACAACAATCAATACATTAAACCTACCACAATAGTCCCAAAACCGGTGCACCCATGCTAATATGGGTGTCCATTTTATATTGTGACTTTGTCATTTGTCACACATGTGACATGTGACATGTGACATGTTATCTCATAATATAATTATGTATTTAACTAATTAAATACAATTTCATGTCAAGTAAATTAAACTTAACAATTTAAGTAATAATTTATGATCACATATATATAAAATGGGTCATCTCATATTTTGTTGATATGATCCACAACTAATTGTGATTATGATCAACCAATCATGCTTATCTCAAATGTTTCATAAACATTAAGCATTCTAATATAACAATTATATTTATTAAATCTTATTTAATCATATTACAATAAGATATATTTCTCACTTGTAAACTTGTTCTATTTAAGGGATTAATTAATCTGTATCGTTATACAATTAATTAATATTCTTGATTAGGGAATCGTCCTTTCGGTGTGACCTCAAGGGATCAACTGATCACCACCGTCATACGACAGTAATGTCAAACTAGTAAGCCAATCATTACCGATTAATGTGGATCAGTTGACTATAATGTTAATCATCCCTTTGTATTCTCGTTAATGAGGTTTAATTAAGTGATCGCACTATTGTTGAGGACACTCACTCCAACATCTACCCCTTGGTCATCATCTCCGCACCGGTACGGTCGTTTTGACAGTCATTAGAGTGCATTTGGATTCCGGGTCGAAAACCGCTTCATTTTTTATAAACCGTTTTAAAACTCTGAGTCGGAACGCGCGGAACATTCTGATTATTTTATTATATATTTCAAATTCTATCTTTTTAATAAAATTATCTCGTTTTATCTTTTAAAATGGAAGTGTAGATCAACCACAATTCCGTAATAGAAGCGTGGAAATCTTCCCTGTTTAGCAGGAAACCTCTGGGGAAACAACGCAGCAGGTGCTGCGCCTCTTCAAAGGATCGCAGTCCTGCTGTGCCTCTTCCCCGGCCTGATCTTTCCAAAGTTTGAGTTGTTCTACGACTCTTTCACTTTTTCTACCATAAAAGGAGAGCTCCGTTCTCACTTTTAAGGCACGCGAGTGTTCCGCCCCTTCTCTTCTCTCTCTTTGCAGTCTAGACCTTGCTCTAAGCTATTGACATCTACGTGCTTGATCAATCGACCACGTAAGCTCATATCCTTCTGGCTTCCCGTCACGTTTTACATTGACCGGCCAATTTGACCAACTACACTTTAATCAACTTAACTAATCAATCAATTTCAATCCTCTTACGAGGGCACTTTTCTTACCTTCGAGTCGAGTTGTCGCTAAAACGTAACTTTAGTCAATCTCGTTTCGACAACATGTAAGTCTGAGGGTGTTTAATCCCGTCTTTTAGTTTGTTACTTTGTATTTTTATTATTTATTTAATGTAAGATCTATGTCAAAAATAAATCCAAAATCCATTTAAAGTCAAAACCTTTTCATAAAACCTTTTTAGTAGTGATCAGACGTCGAGAAGAAACGCAGAAGCATCTGCGCCTTCTAGAAGGAACGCAGCTCCTGATGCGCCTCTTCCAGAGGCTGCTTGCTCCTACTCTTCTTCTTCCTTCTCTGGTTTCTGTGTCTTTATTTTCCTTTTTATTTTAATCTTTCATTAAATCTTTATTCTCGTCTTAGATCCCTAATAGTCAATATTAGCGGGTTTTCGTCATTTAATCAAGTTTGAGTGTTTAGGGATTCGATTTATTCATATCAATATGTGGGATTCGTTATTGTTATATTATTAGTGTAATTTAATTAATTAAACCACTTTCACTCGAGTCTTATATCGACAATTAATCATAAATATGCCAACAAACATTAACTGATTGCGATTCTGGCTTCACAGGCAGAACCCAACTCAAGAACAGACGCAACAGGTGTTGCGTCTCTTCCAAAGGACGCACCTGTTGCTGTGCCTGTTCTGGGTTGATTTCTGTCTCTGAACTTCCTTTCTCGCTTCGGCGTAGTATAATTATGTAATTACTCGACTATTAATCATAATATCGCTCTTAATCTGCCTTTTAATCTTTTAATCTTTTCATTTTCTTCAAACATCCATTTTGGGTATATTCCTCACATAGATCCCGTATATATTGTAATCAATTGTAATATTTATTCTATAGTTTATTTAATCGTTATAATTGTATGATTTCTTTGCCTTTCGTACATGCAATCAATCCTAAATCCAAAATCGACCCAATTGAATGCTAAAACTACATGTTCACCGACATAGTCTAACTCACATGTTAGGATTAAAACGTTGGTATTGTATTGCATGGATGTAACCGATGACACATCAAGTACGAACGATTTCCCTAATCATTAGTAGAGGCTGCTATCGAGGCGGGCGGGATTATGTGTTCGATTAAAGAACTTCCTAATACGTACCCTCACCCCTTCCTTCATATCTCCGTGAGCATCCGTGTTCATTGGTGTGATACACGAGATACCACAGATGGAGAAACGAGGGACAAGCGTGAAAACACGCATTTGTGGAGTCGCCACCAACTTTTGTGGGAAGTTGGAATCGTTCGAATACTTTATGTCATGTCAAGACACAAGGTAATGACATGAACACTAAGAACTCGTTATCCTTAGCATTCTATGTCTAGAATGACTCTTGTGGATGCCAATGAACACGGATGTTCATAGAGTCTCGAGTAAGGGGTGAGGGTACGTATTAGGAAGCTCTTTTGATCGAACACCTAATCCCTCCCGCCTCGATAGCAGCCTCTACTAATGATTAGGGAAACTCTTTTTTATCGATGTGTTGTCTGTTAAATGCATGCAATGCAACATCCACAATTTAATCCTAAAACGTGAACTTAAATTATGTCTGTTGAACATGTAATTTAGCAATCCAATGTGTCAAATTGGGATTTAAGGTTGATTGCATATGAAAGGCAAAGAAATCATACACTACAATTATTAAATGAACTATAAACCAAATATTACAATTGATTACAACGAATACGAGATCTATGTCGGAAATATATCAAATCAAGAAGCAAGTCAAGAAGATCATAGAAAGAAACCAGCCCGGGGCAAGCGCAGTAGAAGGTGCGTCCTCTGGATGAGGCGCAACAGTCTGTGCGTCTGTTCCTGAGTTGGGTTCTGGCAATGAAGCCATAATCGTAATCAATTAGTATTTTGTTTGTGTATTTATGGTTTATTAATGATCTATAGGTCGAAATTAAGTGATTTAATAGATTAAATTACACTAATTATATCAAAGACGAATCTAGATATTGGATATGAATCAATCTAACCTCTAAAGACACAATTTGATAGATGACAAAAAACCACTAATATTGATTATTAGGGATCCATATCAAGACAAACTATCTAAATATGAAATTATGATTAAAGATGATTTATAAGAAATAAAAATAAAAATAATAAAGGTTTTGAAAAGGTTTGAACATTAATCCGACATGAATCTTACATTAGATGAAATAAATAAAATACAATACAAAAGATGGATTTAAACACTTTTAGTATTACATGTTGACGAAACGAGATATGAACTAAAGTTACGATTTAGCGACAGCTCGAATCGAATGTAAAAAAAGTGCCCTCGTAAGAGGATTGATTAATTAACTAAGATTGATTATTGTTGAGTTGGTCAAATTGGTAGGTTAATGCAATAACGTGACGGGAACCCACAAGAATCTGAGCTTACGTGGTCGAATGATCAAGCACGTAGTTGTCAAAATGCTAAGAGCAAGCTCTAAAATGCAAAGAGAGAGAACAGAAGGGGCGGAACACTCGCACGCCTTAAAAGTGTGCACGGACCTCTCCTTATATAGGGAGAAATCCGAAGAGTTTTGGAATAACTCGAACACGGAAAGAAATGTAGAAAATATTCCGAAAACAGGAAAACTGAGCTGGGGAAGAGGCGCAACAGGCATTGCAACTTTTGGAAGAGGCGCAGATCCTACTGCGTCATTTCCCAAGCAGTTTCCTACTTTGAAAAAGAGATTTCCGCGTTTCTATTATGGAATTGCGGTAGATTTCGAATGCTTTCTAAATAAAATTTGAATTTATTTTACGAAAAAAGATAAGTTTTGAAACATTAAAATATCCGGAATATTCTCGAGCGTTCAGACACGGTTTTAAAAGACGATTTATAGAAAATGAAGCGGTTTTCGACCCGGACTCCAAAACGACTCTAATGATTGTCAAAACGACCATACCGACACGTAGATGACGACCAAGGGGTAGACACAACTGTTTGAGTTGTCACATGCCGATAAACTTACGAATTGTCATAAATCGTTCCGCGTACCAAACATGCGGCCCAATCATCACTTGGTGGTTGGCGGAAGGTGTAGAACTGAGGTGTCTACAGAGCCCCCACTTTGACTGAGTCTTGGACAAGGCAAAATTCAAAGTATAGCCATCAGGTCAATCAAAGATTACAACTTAACGACTATGGCGCTGCGAGGCGGTTCAAGGGGTCTGAATCAAGGACCTGTCATCGAGAACATTTTAAAGTCTGTCGACTGTCGGGGAGGGTCGTTTAAAGTCCAGTAGACTACGTACGAAACCTCTCCAGCTATAAGAAGGAGTCATACCTTTGAATTTTCTAACTTGAGGTGCGATGTAAGGCTGGCCAGCCGTTGCATAGGGTATGTAATGAGGCTCGCCAGTCGTTGGGGATAAAGCGCGTAATGAAGCTCGCCAGCCGTTAAAAGGGCAAAGATTATATGTGAGAATCGACCTGTCTCTGTCTTCAGGTGAACTCTCGTTGGGGAAAGGGCTCGTGGTGAAGCTTGTCAGCTGTTGAAAAAGGTGTGTCTTAAGGCTCGCCATCCGTTGAAAGGGCATGCTGTGAACATCTTCCTGCGTCTGTCTTCAGGCGGACTCTCGTTAGAATAGAGCGTACGTGAGAATCTGTCTGTGTCTTTCTTCAAGCGGAATATTGCTAGGGAAATACATGTTGAAGTAGAATTCTGCTGCGGAAAGGGCGTACGTAATGAGGCTGGCCAGCCGTTGAGTGGGAGCGTGATGAAGCTCGCCAGCCGTTGTATGTGAGAATCTTCCCGCCGTTGAAGGGGCATGTTGTGAGAATCTTCCTGCGTCTCTCTTCAGACGAACTCTCATTGGAGAAAGATATATATTGAAAAGGATTTGGGCACACAAGTAACAAACTTGTAATAACCAAACTCCTAAGTAGAGCTCTACTGAGGCATGGGCGCAGCAAGAGGTGCAACTTCGTTGGGGGTTGCTTGAAACCGCTTGAAAAATTGCTTGACATTACTTGAATTCACTGAGGATTGTTTAAGGTTGCTGAAATCGCTGAGGATTGCTTGACGTTACTGAAATCGCTTGAAGTTGCTGAAATCGCTTGAAGTTGCTTGACGTGTTGAAACCGCTGAGGATTGTTTGACGTTTCTGAAATCGTTTGAGGTTGCTTGACGTGCTGAAACCACTGAGGATTGCTTGAAATGCTGAAATTGCTGAGGATTGCTTAACGTGCTGAAACCGCTTGAAGTTGCTTAACGTGCTGAAACCGCTGAGGATTGTTTGACGTTGCTAAAATCGTCAGAGGTTGCTTAACGTGCTAAAACCGCCGGGGATTGCTTGACGTTGCTGGAATCACTAAGGATTGCTTGACCTGCTGAAACCGCCGAGGATTACTTGAAATGACTTACAATGAGGGACAAAAGAGAAAGGGTTCTTCTTACGATGTCTGTAGGAGATCGAGGTGGCAGGCGTCAAGCCCCCAGCTTACCTCGAGGTGCTGGAGTAGAATTTTCCAATTTTGGCTATTGCATAGGAATGAAGGTGGCATTGTCTCGGCGCGTAGCGTTATGGAGGGTGGTAAATCGGCTGAGGGCTACATCCCTTCAGACACTCGTAGGTGGTCGGGATCGACAGGTATGAACCTCTCGTTCCTTGTTCATTTTGAAGAGAAGTGATTTCTTTGTAGAGAGTCTTGGAGCGCGAGCTCGCAGAGTCTTTGTGGGAAATAGTTTGTTTGTTGAGGGAGCTAGAGGACAGAGACACTGAGATTTTCGCTCTCGAGATTCTAGCTGATTTTGGTTATTAGGATTAGTTTGTCTTGTTTTGTTTGTAGATTTTGCCTTGTTTTTGCACGTTTTGGATTTTGTCTCGGGCGAGAGGCCCTAGTCTTGAACTTTGGACTTTGTTTTGGGTTGTGAATTTGGATTTGTTTTCGGGATTTGGCTTCGGCTTTGGTTAAGCTTTGGCTTTGGCTTTGGCTTTTGCTTTGGTTTTGTCTTTGTCTTTGTCTTTGTCTTTGTCTTTGGCTTTTGCTTTGGTTGGGCGAGAGCCCCCAGTTTCTTGGTTTTTGTTTTGGGCGAGAGCCCCCTGGTTTCTGGGTTTTTGTTTTGGGCGAGAGCCCCCAGGTTTTGGATTTTTGACCCTGTCTTGGGCGAGAACCCCTAGTTTGATGTACATGCCTCTTTCGGTTGTATTTGACGATTTGAGTGTTTCTGCTGCTGAATATTTTATGTCCCTCCAGGTTAGCTCAAAACAGGTTTGGTAGACGACGGCTTTCCCGTCATGCTGCCGAAAATCACATTCAATAGAAATCACACAAATTACATGTTTGCACGTTAGTGGCCTAAACTGACGCAAAACGAAAGATTGGAAAAACGCGGTTTTGTAAAAGAAATGTATATTTGTTGAAAACGTGGAAAGAAAAGGAGTGAAATGATTCCCCTTAATATGTGTGCTCATTTGGCGGCAATGTTTGTAACAACCCGAAAAGTACCCGATTTTTCTAGTAAAAATATTTACTAACACTTTTCAGTAGAACTTAAGTTTTTAAAATAGGAATTTTTGTTCCGAGTCTTATTTTGAAATTCCGCGTTCGTATTTGGAATTTTTGAGGGATTCCATGAAAAGACCGTTTTTAGTCATCTTTGACTTTTCTTGACTTTTAAGTCGTCTTTGACTTTCCCTTGACTTTTTAAAGTCGTCATTGACTTTTTCTTGACTTTTAAGTCGTCCTAAACTTTTCTTGACTTTTAAGTCATCTTCGACTTTTCTCGACTTTTCAGTCAACTTTGACTTCCGTTGACTTTTTCCCGACTCGTCTCATAAGTTTGAGGACCGAAATTTTATTTAAAAAAATAATATTTTTGATTTATTTTTATTTAGATTTATTAAGATTTATCATAATTAAATATAATTATTTTGAATTTATTCGGAATTTAAAGAATAACGTTTACGGTTTTAACCGAACGTCATTTAACTATTCCCGACTCATCGTAAAGCGCGAAACGAAACCGAAACTCGACTTTGGCATGAGTCACGCGCCCAGGTCATCGTTTTCCCCTCCCATTAGATATTTTAATTCTTTTGATTAAACTAATAATAATATCTAGATATTTATTTACTTTATCGATCAGTTAACGAAAATTACGCAAATCGTTTACAAAACTTACCCGATATCACCCATACCACCCGGTTTTTCTTCCTCTCTTAGCCTTGATATTTTATTTCTTTTCATTATAATAACATAATATCTTGATATTTAATTCAATTAACTTAATATCTAATTAATTACGGTAATATAATTATTATACCGGGTCAATTCCATAACCACAATTTCAAAAAACCCAACTCACTAGTTTGCTCTATATTACACGACACTCCTCACCCCACTTTACTCACAAACAACTTTTCCTTTTACAATAAATCAAATAAAGATCAAAACCTCACTTTCTTTAATCGTTCTTCGTGTTCTTCGTCGTTCATCTTTTGTTCTTCATCGTTCTTGAGCAAAACCTCCATAAATCCTTCATTTCTTAATTAAATCCATCCTAATTTATATTTCTAGGATCTCCTCCTCGCTCCCCATCTTCACGTATGTTTTATTTTCAATTCCGTTAAGATCATTTTCAAACACTTTAATTATGGAAATTTATATTTAAGTTCTAATAATGTTTTCCTTGTTATTTCTTATAGGGGAAGACTTTGAAGACGAGTTTGGAGACTCGTATATATTGGGTGAAGATTAGTAGAAGGGTTTCTTATTTATATACTTCTTATTATTTTTGTGCTACTTGATTTTAGCTAGCTAAGGTAACGATTCCGAGTTACTCGACGGATAAATGTTACATAGCTTTGGTTTACTTTAGTTTTTGGTTCATCTTTAGTTTTTGTTCATATGATTATGGTTTTATGATTTTAGTTAGTAACATGATAAGTGGTTGATTTTATTATGTTGTAGGAATTTATGAATATGTTGGTGTTTTTGTTATATTTGTATGATTTCTTCATGATGATGATTGTTGCATGTTGGATGGTTAAATTGGATGTTAAAAATGGTTGTTGATTAATTAAAACATGTTAGAAATAATATGGTGTAAGTTGTGGTGGGGGCCGAATTATTGGCTGGAAAAACAGCCCAAACCGGACCAAACCAGCCGGTCCAGGCCGGTTCAGACCGGTCTGGGTTGGTCCATGGTGGGTCCGGGTTTTGGTCTTTGGGTTGTGTCGATGTTTGATTGTTTAATTGTTGTTTGACGGGTTTTAATTATGTTAAAGCATGCGGGAAATATTAAGAAAACGGTTTAAGTAAAAGTTGTAAAATCTGCCATTTTAGCCAAAACAGGCCGTGGGGCCCATCCAGGCCCATGTGGGTCCGGCCCAAACTCAGCCCGTGGGTCCCACTTTGGGACTTGTGACGGTTTTTGAGTTATCGTCATTTTTATCGTGTTTTGTAATATTTAGCAAGTGGGAAATGTTAATAAGTAAAATATTTAATGAAAAAGGTTTTTCATAAATTATTATTTCTCACATGTTAGAAATTATAAGACGGGGTCGTAGTTTAATTGGTTATCATTTAAGTCAAGCGGGTTTTTGGGTATCATATGATAATTCACATGTTAGAAGTAGTAATAAAATAACATGTAATGAATATGTTGATTTTATGTCTATGTGATAAAGACTCTGCTTCTAGCCGGTTTGATCCAACGGGTTTGGTCAAACTAAGATCTCGTCAGCCCCGATTTGACTGATGACCCGTCGCGGGACTCGGGTCGGGGATTTGTCTTCAAGTAAGGTTGTATTTAATTATGAATTAGCCTTGGTAGATATGAGGCGATATGATATTTGATTATTATTGATATGCACATAGTCACATGATAGGATGTTTTCCCGTGACTGTTTTATTTTATGGTTGGTGTCGTGTTGACTAAGTACCCATAGAGAATTATGAGAATATGGCGTCTTGACCATTCTAATTCTAAATGAGTAGCTTGGACCACGACATTGATAGGCCCGTACTATCTTTAACGAGCATACGGAGTTTGCCGCCTGATAGCTTTTGTGTCTCGGCTTGGTGGGTTTATATCCAAGTCGGGGCATGGTTGCCTAATCCGTTTTGGGGTTGGAACCAGCTTAAGTACTAGCCATCTCTGCTTAGGGGGTCGCCTAGTAGAGTTTCTCATAGACGGGGAATGGAATAGCTGTTGTCGCTAGGTCTGATCAGTCTAGGACTAAGATGTTTTCCTACCTTTTGGTATAGCCTCGAGTTACAGAAGCTTCTATCGACTGTAACTAAGAACTTAATTCCTTTTGTAGAAGTATGGTCTTTCATGTTATGTATGATTCTATGAGGTTCTAGAAGGTGAGATGCAAGCCGGCTAGGATTGATAGAGTTTGGATTAACGTTGTTAACTGATTCACATGATTACGTGTTGATTAGGGTTTGAGTGTATCAGGGCCATGTTACTTGGTAACCGCTGAGCCAGCATACCAGCTTCCCTACCTCGAGTTATATTTTATTATCGAATTCACATGATAGCTTTCATATGATCGGTTATATGTTAGTTAACTGTTTCATAACATGAAAAGCATATCATATATGTTAAGGTTTTGTATTTTATATATACATTGCTTTTATGTTTTTCTGTTCATTAAACTCGACATTTCGTGCTGGGAGCACTCGGAGTTTAATCCCCACTCTTACTGTGGCTTCCTCCGTGTTATATTAATGCGGTCGAACAGGTGGTGATGCATATTTTGGGGTACATTGACGAGCTAGCGAGCGAAGTATTTACCTTGGACCTATATTCGGTTCATAGTTTGTATATTATTATACACTCTTTTATTTCCGTATTTATACGGGATATATGTCTCCCGTCTTGTATATTTCTTTTGTAGAATATTATTTCCGTTTTGTAATGACCCTTTTTATTTCAGACACCTTCATTATGTATTTAAATAATTTTTTTCTTTCCGCAAATTTGAGGGTGTCACATAATTTGTGAATGATAAGACCATCTATGTTATACATTTTCATCAATTTGAAACATTATGTTATTAATAATGAAGCTAATAGCTGTTCTTAAATTTTACAGGTAATATGGAAAAGGAAACTCCTTTCAGCAGAAGAAGTTGTGCAATGTCGAAGGAGTCCTCGTAAGAAGCCTAATGATAAAGGCAAAGAGGCAAGTGCAAGTAAGAAGCAACCTAACAAAAAAAGGAAGCCTAATGACGAAGGTGAAGGAACCTCAAGTGTGAACAAAGCTACGAAAAGAAGGAAACGTAATAATGACTTTAAGACTCTACTTACAAGGATGAGTCCTTCAATGATAACTAATCTGATCAAGTTGAACCCATCTGAGAAGCAAATTGAAGCCATTCAGAGCATGGGTTTTGGGGGTTTTCTCAAGCTTCAAACAAAAGAAATCTATGGTCATTTAGCACGATGGATTGTAAAGTCATTCATTCCTTTTGATTGTTCGTTGATGAATGGGAAATTGGATATAACAGATGAGGATGTCTACTTGGCAACTGGAATTCCGATGGGTCCATTAGAAATCGTTCAAGTTGGGAGGTACTCCAAAGAGGAGGCTTATTTAGAGGCTGTCAAGAGATTTAAAGGGCAGTTTAGCACCTCAAATATTACCAAAAAGCTTGTACTAGAGAAGATGATGGAGCAGCGGGATGGTGGAGACGATTTCAAGAGAAACTTTCTTTTGTATATCGTTTCAACTCTGTTGATGGGTGTGATTGGTGATGCTCCTAGCACTCGCATATTAAGTTTCTTGGGTGATCTCTCCGATGTTCCTAATTTCAATTGGTGCAAATTTGCAAGGGATCAAATGATGGACAATGTTATTTCATGGAAAGAGGCAGTGGTTAGTGATCCTAATACGTACTTTAAGGGACCTATTCTGATTTTTACATGTATCTACTTGGATAGAGTAGTTTTTAAGTCCCGAACGGTATCTCGATCTTTTCCTTTGTTGGCTAATTGGTCTGACAAAAAGATCAGAGAGAGGGTGAAGTTGGAGAAACACGAGGGGAAGGGTTTCGGAAAGGGGCGCGTAGTAGACAGATTTGTTTATCATTCTGAAACTGTCCATGAAACGGAGGAGAAACACCGGCCTGATAATGCAACAAAAGATAAGGTTGATGGTAATGAAGAAGGTTGTCCCCTTGAAGAGAAAAAAAATGCGCTAATATTTTAGCGGGGTCTGCTTTTCATTTTGCAGATAGTTATGATGCATTATCCAAGGCAATTCGGCAAGCTAAATCCAAGGTTCCCAGTTTAGTCGTTGTTTCCCAAATGCAATCTTTGGCTGATTCGTTGTTTGAAGGGTTCTCCATGTCTCAGCAGAGTAGAGAATCTGAGAGGGAGGGGGATAGGGAGGGTGCTGCTGGCGTGGGTGGTTCTGCAAGTGGTGATAAAGTGGAGCTAGATCAGAGGATGGAGGAGGATAAAGTTCAGCAAGACGAAGATAGAGTTGAACCTTAAACGGAGGAGGAGAAGAAGAAGGATGAGGTCTATGGGGATGATGATTTTCTTGATAATCCCTCTGTCTTAGCTGAACTAGAAAGTGTTCTTAATAATGCCTACAACCATGTTGGTAAGGTGTTTAAAGAGCATGGTGATAATCTTGGCAAAGAAAAGATGGACAAAGATCTTATGGAAGGACCCTCTTTTAGTCTTTTTACTGGTGATGACGCGCCATACACATCTCAAGAGTTCCGTGACTCACTGAAGTTTCATTATTTTATTGCTTCTCATGCGGGCGTTCCCCATGCAAGCACGTCAGCTACACCTTTCATTTCATCCCCTGTAGTAGGTCAGTGCCCTGTATCGCCAATAGTTATCCCGTCCCAACCATCGCCAATAATTATCCCGTCCCAACCATCACCAATAGTTATCTCGTCTCAACTGTCATTGGATCAATCGCCAATTATGCCTTCTTCTCCCCTTGTACAAGTGTCCCCAATTGCCCCCTCAAACCATGCCATGGAGACCCGGCAACCTAAGAGGGTGCTGTCAAAGAGGAATGTTGAGGTAGCTGATGTTTACCGTTCACCTTTCTTCATACGAAACGTGGATGTGTTGCGTGACTTGAGTCAGTCTGAGAAAGAGATTGGAGACTATGCATTTGCATGTGACTTAGACGAAGGTTATGTATTAGTCTACTACATACATCTTTTCATTTTTCATTGTATTCGATAAATGTATTATATTTTCTATTTATAACACTAATGTTTCCTTTTTTATACATGTTTAGCGAGGTTCTGTTCAGCCATACGGGCAAGAGTCTTACACGACGTGATTTAAAGACCTTGTTACTTGGTAGTAAAGTTCACAGCAATGTCATCAGTTTGTGGTGTGATTATCTGAATGACCAAAACAGATTAAGATCTCGTACATCCCGTTGCCGTCTATTTTTAACCGAAGAAACTGATGTAGGTTTTTTATTTAATTTTGTTACAGCGTCAGTTATCAAATTGTAGCTTTTGTATTCTCTAATACATCACCTAATTTAATCTATAGATTAACTCATTGGACGTCAACTTTGAAGAAGTGAAGTTGGTAATTCCTTGAAGATTTAAATTTTTTTAAAATGTTGCTAATTAATAATATAAATAGTTCTTAGCTAATAGCCTTTTTATTTTTATTATATTGCAGGTTTTTACTCCTGTTGTTGCACCCATGCCACTTCTTTTTTTTTCCATGTTGAGAATGGCTTGTACGAAGTTATACACCCAATGGATGCGAAGCAAACTGATTATTCAGTCCATGTTAAAGATGTGGTATGTCTTCATACGCTTTCGCAATAAGCTTGTTAAATGGCTGATTTAGGTCTACTTTTAAAATAAATTATTAACTTGGCATTGTCTTTCGCTTATCAGACGAAATTGTTGATTTCAAAGCTTAGTAACAAGATTCCAAAGTTGAACGCTGCATGGTATTTAATAGCCAAATTGTATGTTCCGAATTCAACCTTTGATGTTGTGTGTGATACTGGAATCTACCTTATGCGTCATATGGAGACGTACAACGGGACTAAGTTAGGCTATAGTTCAAAGCTGCTAAAGGACGTAAGTCTCTATTACTGAAGTCTAATTTTAAGTTAGTGTTTCTATTTATCTAGCTTATGCGTAATATTTAGATCAATTCAGATGAATGTTTATTAGGAAGGTCATCAGTTTGTTTCATTTTCTGCTACTTGTCTTATTTGTGCAGTTTCATGGATGTATATGCATGAACTAGCTTTGTAATTTCATGAATTAGCCCTGTATATGCATGAACTAGCTCTGTAGTTTCATGAATTAGCCCTGTATATGCATGAAATATGTAGGCTCTGATGCTAACTTCACTTTTTTTTGTTATTTTTCAGAGATATGTTGTGAAACGTTATATTGTGAGGGTTTGCAATCAAATTTTGACTTGGGCTAACAACTCTTTGAAAGTTCAAGTGATTTCTGATGCAAAGGCTTACAACAGTGGCAGTGGCTGTGAGATTCGGTAAATAAAAATTCTACATTTTTGTCTTATACAACTTATATCTTGCAATCAAATTTTAAGAACCTTTGATTTTCCGCAGTAATCAAGTGCGACAAGAGTTATGCTATACAGATGCACGAAAAGAGTAATGCTATACAGATGCACAGTTGATGAATTTTATTAAGACAAATGTGGCGAATAAGAAGTAAGTTATAATTGACCATAAAGCATTTTTTAAAATATAATTATTTTTTTTGCATTTATATGTTTTGAGTGGATCTAATTACAATATTTGCGTTATTAGTGATGTTGTTG